>JAVIAB010000024.1:25341902-25474402 GCA_032433765.1 Megaustenia siamemsis | reverse complement strand
TTTGGCTCTCAAACAGACTCCTATCATGCGCCTGACACGTTCATTTCGGTTGTATTTATGTTGTTGACTTTTAGGATTCAAAGCTGACTTTGATATAACAAGGCTGACTTTGATATAACAAGGCTGACTTTGATATAACAAGGCTGGGATGAAGATTGTGTTGAGGTTTTAGTGGAAACGGAGACGAACAGTAGAGACCAGACTCGGAGAACCCTGTTAAAAATACAAGCCGTACAAAATGGAACAATCGTATATGCACCCTACAGAATGCCACAGCTGTTTGTTTTAACCATAAAGTGATACTTTAGTTGCAGTCCTAAATACCATCAGTTTCAGAATTATTACGTTATTAGTCTGTTACATTCCTCTCATTATAAAACTGATACTTTACTGGGGTGTTTCCAATTCGTGACACCCATACAAGTGTGGTTTCTCACTCTCTCTCTCTCTCTCTCTCTCTCTCTCTCTCTCTCTCTCTCTCTCTCCCTCTGTCCCTCACCGTTTTGGTCATGCTATGTCTTTTCCCCTGTCGCAAGGACTAAGTTGAGTTCTCTGCATGCCTTCGCCCCCACACTTTGTGTTGTATGTTGATGTCTTAGCGCCAGGTTTGACGTGTATGTTGATGTCTTAGCGCCAGGTTTGACGTGTATGTTGATGTCTTAGCGCCAGGTTTGACGTGTATGTTGATGTCTTAGCGCCAGGTTTGACGTGTATGTTGATGTCTTAGCGCCAGGTTTGACGTGTATGTTGATGTCTTAGCGCCAGGTTTGACGTGTATGTTGATGTCTTAGCGCCAGGTTTGACGTGTATGTTGATGTCTTAGCGCCAGGTTTGACGTGTATGTTGATGTCTTAGCGCCAGGTTTGACGCTGAAGTTCACAATAGTATGGTACATGTTACAAAACTGAAGAAGTTCTGCACTTGCACTCGTCAGTGTGAGCTATTAATAGCCTAAAACTGGATTTGGGTCTGTGGGGGCAAGTCCTGAGGCAAACAAAATGGTCTAGTGGGTCCCTCGGCAGCTTGTCTTTGATTTTTTTGTATTTTGAGTTCTCCAGCTTCATCTCTGGCGAAGTCCTTAGAGACTAGGAACCTATTTTTTAGCGTGTACATGTATATCCGTTTTTTCCTGGCAGCCATGTGCACAGGGGTCCCTCACCGCACCGGCAGAGAACTCCATGTTCTGAGGTACTCATTTTTTTTTCCGTCGATGAGTAATTGACACTTCAAGCCGGGTCTCGCCACTGAAACCAGGGTGAGTGTCGCTGAGAGAAATAAAACTACCAACTGGTACAGCCGAGATTTGAACCCACAACCTCTCTGTCTCGAGACGGCGTCTTGCCTCGAGACCAACCTGTCCACCGCTTGTGTATGTGATCCTATTCCATTTTCATTCGACGCTGTAAAACAGAAGAGAGGAAAGAACAAGAACTCCAATAAGCTGTACCATGCAATATAAGAACCATAAACAAGTTGTACCATGCAATATAAGAACCATAAACAAGTTGTACCATGCAATATAAGAACCATATACAAGCTGTACTATGCAATACAAGAACCATATACAAGCTGTACCATGCAATACAAGAACCATATACAAGCTGTACCATGCAATACAAGAACCATATACAAGCTGTACCATGCAATACAAGAACCATATACAAGCTGTACCATGCAATACAAGAACCATATACAAGCTACGTTTTTCAAATGAGAAACAAAATTGCAGGGAAAATAAAATGCAGTGACAAAAAGTATAGATATTTTAACTCTCTTTACTTCTAAACTTCCCAACTACCCTTAACTCTTGCGGAACTTTCTTTCAAAACTTTATTAATTTTCAAAGAAATTAAAAACATGTTGGACATTTATACAGCGTTTACAAAACAATATAATAACCAGAATAGAACTTCGGTCATGAGCATGCTAACCCTCGCTACCAAGACGGCGCTAATGTTACATATAGAACAGTCACCATGTCATTCCACATTGTTGCCAGAAAAAAAAAAAAAGTAAAGTACTCCCGTCACGCCAAGTGGCGTATAGGAAATATGGTGTTAGTGACAATCAATTTTACACACCTAGGGCACATGATTTTTGGGGTAATGTGGTCGGTATTACGGCCGTGCCGCTTCACTTTCCCAGAAAAAAATCCAGTACCCATTAAAGGCTGGGTGAACCCGGAAGCCGTCGGTTGGGATTGGACCATACCCCCTTGCCCTTTGTAGTCCAGTTAACTAACCATTGAGCTATCGCGGCTCCCTTGCCAGCGCTATAGTTTATGTAATTTTTTCTTTGGAATGTACATGTTTATCTTCGTAACTAACTCATTCATATTTCATTTCCTCTCTTTGCTATTAAATATTAATTATTCTATTCTTTTATTATTTCTTATATAATTATAATTTTCCACCTTTTGTATGTTTTGTTGTATTATTCTTATCCCATTATAGTCCGTGAATCTTGATATGAATACAGCTTAGTTTATAGTAAAATTCCTCACAAAATAGGCCACAAGGGAGGATATTGTCCCTCTGTTAGTCTCAATGTTTCTCATGGCCCTGCTCAGCAGGTATGTTATCTATTTGCAGTTCTCTGATGGATCTCCACCGACTCTCAGATCAGCCCATTCTTCATTTCGTATGAACTATACCCTCCATTATCATTCTTCCAGAGCTGGTATGATGTTTAATATGGTCGCAGCGTGTTTCTTTTTAGTTCCTTTAGTTACATTTGGTTGACGATTATTTGTTTAAATGTTGGGGCCTCGGTAGCCGAGTTGGGAAAACCGCCCGACTCGGCAACCGACGTTCGGACAACCCGTGTTCGATTCCCGCTGGATGCAGTGATGCAGTGTGAGTTGTAGTTGTAAAGTAAAAAAAGTAAAGTACCCCGTCACGCCAAGTGGCGTATAGGGAAATATGGTGTTAGTGAACCTATATTTTACAGACCTTCAGCACATGATTTTTTAGGTAATGTGGTCAGTATTACGCCCGTGCTGCTTTACTTTCCCAGAAAAAAATCCGGTACCCATTTAAGGCTGGGTGAACCTGGAAGCCGTCGGTTGGGATCGAACCCTACCCCTTGTCCGTGGTAGTCCAGTTCACTAACCACTGAGCTATCCCGGCTCCCTGAGTTGTAGTCGTGGTTGAAAAAAAAATAACCCTGCGGTCGACCCAGCCGCTGAAATTGGTGCCAGGGTTAGTACTCTGGGAAGATGAGGAATGCCGCCTAGCATCGGGAGTTGCGATGCCTGAAGCGACACTATCCAGAAGTCTCCGAACACTTCTGGATAGGCGGCCGAACACATATGGGTGGAAACTTGCGTGCTAAGGCGTCGATTCAAATCCCGTACTTGACCGTTACCTTTGTTTATATGTGGTTATGTTCCTGAAACGTTTGACTCTTGATGACGTTCATGAACTACTTCTAGTCGTATCTCCACATAACGTGATCGTTCCTGCCGACGTCAGCACCAACTCTTGGAAGAGGAGGTATTCTTTGCTATCCTTTACCAAGCTTGCTACTGAAAGAGTCTACTCTTTGCTTTTTCTACATTCACACAATGACTACTCATCCTCACCGTTGCAATCAGTAATGGTTCCTCCTTTCCGCCCAAAATATACGTCACTGGCGTTGTTGCCAGTTTTGGGTACGGGAATGCATTTCCTCTCAACCCTTTCTTGTTTGACGTAACCAGCGCCACTGTGGTCATATGAAGTGAGATTATGATCAGTTGTCGCTGGTTCTCGCGGAACAGTCAGCTATGAGTCGCAATCCAGTTTCAGTCTTGGTACTACCCAATGTCTTCACCCAAAGCATTATTGTCTTAGGAAAATTATGTCATCATGTAAATTAGATTCTTCTTTATGAACTAAAGTTACTAGCAAGACTCGTGCATCAAAATAGTTGCTCAATATACAATCACCATCATAGATAATGTTAACTGGCGTCGGCGATCACGAATTTCAACATCTTGACATCCCGAATGTTTCTGTCAATTCTCTGTTTCATCTTCTTATATGGCATGATGCAAGACTAATTCTCTGTCTCTCCCATTCTCTGTTTCTACTTAGTACAATGGTATGATGCTAGACTAACTCTCCTTCTGTGCGTGTGTGTGTGTCATTTTTATTATCCACTGTCACCCTCACCAAAATGATTTTCTGTTGTCACAATATGTTATAACTGTCATCAATATATAATTGATCTAAACCATGGATATGTATATATGTATTTGTTAATTTACTGTTAGCTTTCACCACGAAACTTTCCTACAAAATATGACAGAGTTATAGAACGTGACCACAGCTCGTGTCCTTGGCTAAACTGACATGTCAAATCATCAACAGTAAACAACAGACAAACATGAGTCACTTACTACAGTTTACATCACCGGATCTCAACGTCTGGTTACAGTCGCGCCCCCCCCCCCCCCCACCTAAGTCCATTAAACCAGCCACCAATAAAACTGTGATCTTCAAAATGTATTAAGTCAGTGGTCCCCAACGTCCGTTAAGTCAGTGGTCACCAACATCCATTAAATCAGTGGTAACCAATATCCGTTAAGTCAGTGGTCACAAATATCCGCTAAGTCAGTTGTCCCCAACATCCATTAAATCAGTGGTAACCAACATCCGTTAAGTCAGTGGTCCTTAACGTCCGTTAAATCAGTGGCCTCCAAAATCCGTTAAGTCAGTTGTCCCCAAAATCCGTTATGTCAGTGGTCCCAAAATCCGTTAAATCAGTGGTCTACAAAATCCGTTAAGTCAGTTGTCCCCAAAATCCGTTAAATCAGTGGTCCTTAACGTCCGTTAAGTCAGTTGTCCTCAATGTCCGTTCAGTTAGTGGTCCAGGTGTCCGTTAACGTCAATGGTCCCCTATGTCCGTTAAGTCAATGGTCCCCAATGCCCGCTAAGCCAATGGTCCCCAATTTCCGTTAAGCCAATAGTCCCCAATGTCCGTTAAATCAATGGTCCCCAATATCCGTTAAGTCAATGGTCCCCATAGTCTGTTTAGCCAATGGTCTACAATGTCAATTAAGTCAATGGTCCCCAATTTCCGTTAAGCCAATAGTCCCCAAAGTCTGTTTATCCAATGGTCTCCAATGTCAATTAAGTCAATGGTGCCCAATTTCCGTTAAGCCAATAGTCCCCAAAGTCTGTTAAGTCAATGGTCTCCAATGTATGTTAAGTCATTAGTCCCCTATGTCTGTTAAGTCAATGGTCCCCAATGTCCGTTAAGTCAATGGTGCCCAATGTCCGTTAAATCAATGTCCGTTAAATCTATAGTCCCCAATTTCATGTAAGTCAATGGTCCCCAATGTCCTTTAAGCCAATAGTTCCCAATGTCCTTTAAGTCAATGGTCCCCAATGTCCTTTAAGCCAATAGTCCCCAATGTCCGTTAAGTCAATAGTCCCCAATGTCCGTTAAGTCAATGGTCCCCAATGTCCTTTAAGCCAATAGTCCCCTTGTTGCAGTTTCCTCATATTCCAAGTTCGGCTTGTTGCAGGAGCTACTGAGTTAAGTGCTATGTGCACACCGTGAGCTGTGTGTTTCATCCGTTTTGATCATGTTTCGATGTTCCAGTTGTTTACGATGAGAGATGATGATATCGTAAGACAAGGAACAATTGGTTGTGTTCACTTTCTGTGCGTTTTCGCCTATGTCTTTTGGCGTGTGCTGAGACTGCTATGATGGGGACTGCAGCTACCTTTCTTTGTTTGGGAGATGAGTTAGTAATTCGGATGATTCCACTGGCACAGGCGGTTGAGCAATTATGGATTTTAATTCGTCTGCAGTGATACCGGAGCCTTCCATAACCATAATTATTAGTGTTATCACAATGACTGTTGCAACTAAAATATTACTGCTGCTGCTACTACTACTACTACTACTACTACTGCTGCTGCTGCTACTACTACTACAACTACTACTGCTACTGCCGCTGCTGCTGCTACTACTACTACTACTACTACTACTGCTGCTGCTGCTACTACTACTACTACAACTGCTGCTGCTGCTGCTACTACTACTACTACTACTACTACTGCTACTGCTACTGCTACTACTACTACTACTACTGCTGCTGCTGCTGCTGCTACTACCACTACTACTACTACTGCTACTGCTACTGCTACTGCTACTGCTACTGCTACTACTACTACTACTACTGCTACTGCTGCTGCTACTGCTACTGCTGCTACTGCTGCTGCTACTACTACTACTACAACTACTACAACTACAACTACTACTACTACTGCTACTGCTACTGCTGCTGTTGCTGCTGCTCCTGCTCCTGCTGCTGCTACTGCTACTACTACTACTACTACTACTACTACTACTACCACTACCACTACCACTACTACTACTACTACCACTACCACTACCACTACTACCACTACCACTACCACTACTACCACTACTACTACCACTACCACCACTACTACCACTACTACTACTACCACTACTACTACTACTACTACAACTACCACTACTACTACTACTACTACTACTACTACTACCACTACTACTACTACCACTACTACTACTACTACCACTACTACCACTACCACTACCACTACCACCACTACTACCACTACTACTACTACCACTACTACTACTACTACTACTACTACTACTACTACCACTACTACTACTACTACTACTACCACTACTACCACTACCACTACCACCACTACTACCACTACTACTACTACTACTACTACTACTATTACCACTACTACTACTACTACTACTACTACTACTACCACTACTACTACTACTACTACTACTACTACTACAGTTACAATGCTGTATCTATTGTTACATACTGTTGTTACTGTTTGTATTGTTGTCTACAGTTACAATACTTTATCTATTGTTACATACTGTTGTTACTGTTTGTATTGTTGTCTACAGTTACAATACGTTATCTATTACAACGAACACCTTGACACGTCAATATTAATCATTTCGAAGACAGCGTTGGTCAGCTCAAGGCTGGTGACATCTCCACACTGATTCTCCCGCTACGATGCCGGTAATGACCATAAGAGCCTTCTCTGTTCATTACATGTTGGGAATGATTGTAGCACACATCCATCAGACAATTTGCGTGTGCCGCGTTCACATTTGTCAGAGGTTTATGTCCCCAGAGCAAGCTGGTACATCAATCTCTCGTGACCTGTCCCCAACCTACAAAAATGTTGCTTGTTCTTTTCTGTAGAGCTGGCAGGAAGCATACATTTTTGTTTCTGGTAACTCAGTTCTGTATTCTTCTATATGTTGATGTATGTGTTCTTGACAAACCTTTTTGACACCTCTTAAGTTGTACTTGTATCTGGCTTGTATAATTTGACACTTTCCAGTTATTATACCATTACTATAATAATAATTATTTATATAATTACTATTAAAACTATTACTACAGTTATTGTTATAAACTAGTTATTCTAATTTGTGAACAAACAAGCGTGTTAACCACGCTATCTAAATGTGTTTGTTCAAGATAAGCTGAGAACCTCTCAGCACTCGTTGAGGAACTAACGTCAGTGGTTTCCCGGGTGACACATTAACTGTAAATTCAACATCAGAAACAATTGGGCGGATCGCGTGAAAGGCATGTAGCCACAACTTGCTGACATTCTACTGGTTTAATGTGGAACTACTTACATTCCAAGACTTGTGAGCATAAAATGCTGAAATTAAATTCATTGAAATTTATAATGAGCTGAAAGTCTTGGCTGATGAAATAACTGGAAATTGAGGTATTGGTCTGTGCTTATCTGACATTAGAAAGACTTAGATCTTTAGAGCATCGAAATGCTGAAACGTTTATTCGGTAAAGCAAAATATAAATTCATGCAGCTTAATACACTTATAGCAATGAAGAAAAAATAAAGTCATGAAGAATAAATAAAGTCATGAAGAATAAATAAAGTCATGAAGAATAAATAAAGTCATGAAGGATATCATCATTTCCTGTCTGAGGACCGTTACCAGACCGTATCGAGCACAGAAAATAAGCAACGATGATGTGCTCGCAAGTTGTAGCCAAGAAGTGGTGCTGATGTCGATAACAGTCACACAGTGCAACAGACAAACGGTGTTGAAGACAAACGGTGCGGCAGACAAACGGTGTGGCAGACAAATGGTGTGGCAGACAAACGGTGTAGCAGACAAACGGTGCGGCAGACAAACGGTGCGGCAGACAAACGGTGTGGCAAACAAACGGTGTGGCAGACAAACGGTGCGGCAGACAAACGGTGCGGCAGACAAACGGTGTGGCAGACAAACGGTGTAGTAGACAAACGTTGCGGCAGACAAACGGTGTGGCAGACAAACGGTGTGGCAGACAAACGTTGCGGCAGACAAACGGGTTGGCAGACAAACGGTGTAGCAGACAAACGGTGCTGCAGACAAACGATGTAGCAAACTAACGGTGTGACAGACAAACGACGTGGCAGACAAACAGTACGACAGACAAACGGCGTGGCAGACAAACGATGGAGCTGGATGTACTTGTGTGAGGTATAGAAACAATGAGAACATTCTAGAGGAAAGTCGTCATAGAGGTTGACCAAGAACAACACTGACAGAGGACAATAGAAAAAGCTGAATAGCGTGAGCCAGATACAGGGCACTGCGGAAAGAAACCCAATCGTATGCCAGAAATAGATTATCGTTCCTGTTGCCCAACAAGTGCCGCAAAGCATAACGGTCGCTGACTCCTCTACCAGTCAGGGAAAGAAAGTGCTTCTATTTGAAGTCAAACCAGAGCTTGTGATATTGACAAGTTGCTCAATTATTCATGTCTGTCATACATTCAGGACAGAAGTCCTGCGAACTTTTACGTTTTTTGTAATTCAAAAGTAAATAATCAACTAGAAATTGTACCCATTCTAAATGGTAATGTTACTCAAAGCATGTGATACACACATTTGAAGTATTGTCAACTACGTATATATGACTGAAATAAAGTATAGTTAATGTACAAATGACTGGATTTAAAATGCATGCTTCTACACATAACAGAAATTCAAATGCATGCATTCCGTGAGAAATTAAATATGAAACCTCCCTTCAATAAACAGCTGAAATTCGTAGAATTCATATAGTCGGTAAGGTCATAAACACGTTGGAGAACACCAGACCCAAGGGCCGACCACGAAAAAGATGTATTCATGGAATATTAGAAACACTAGGAAACATAAAGCGAGAGATGCCAACAGAAGAACAAAAGACCACAAATTATATCACCCCTCGACTCTGAAAGGCAAAGGAGGAAGAAAAGAAGAAGGTAATTTATTTCCGTGATTTCCAGCGACTGAAACTCTACCGCATGTGCTTTTAGAAAGACCACAGATTCCTAGAATGTCAGTAGCAGGGAAGTGAAATTCAGTGGAGAATAATATGAATATTGTGCTGCTGGGGGCGAACTTTTGTTATCACTGCATGTGATATATAGAGTCAAGTGTTATCAAACCGGTTTATTTTATCTTTTGTTTCATTGTTGCGGGAGGGTTGAGAACGGGAGTCGGTTGGCGAATGCTTTTTATTTTTAAATTCAGGCTGAATAACAGAAGAGAAATATACCGGATGTGGCAGCGAAAGGTCGAGGTGAGAGAATCGGTTATGTTTATCATAAAGTGGTGCTCTTACGCTTCGTATATCACTTGCTTGGTTTCGATACGACACTTATGTGTATTCGATTCAGCCAAGTACAGTAAATACACACCATACAGGAACGACCTTGTCATTTCCTGTGACCTTTCGAGTTAAGCTATTCGTACGGAGTACGTCTGGCTTATTCAGTAATGGGACTTTTAAAAATTTGAATCGATAACCGGCGAGATTAGTGATATTAAGTTTGTGTTGGTTTTGAAGAATCCAGATTAAAATTGAGATGATTATCGGTTCCTGCAGGAGTAATACTTCAACACGAAGCTGGATATATAAAGAACACTTTATGGGATTGTTTGAAGTTTTGTATAATAAGATTTGTTTCTTGAAAAAAAGTTTAAGTTTTCAAATGATCGGTCCAGTGTGACAGTTTACAGTCGTGACAATAATTATTTCTATATGATGTGTTGTAGTTGATATAATAACGGACTTGAGTAAACCCGAGGAGACCAAGAAAAGACCGGCACAAGTACGTCAACTGAAGTGATCTGAATTTCTGTAAGTTTTTTTTCTCTTTAGTTTAGAACAAATGAAAATTTACAAATATAATATTATTATGTAAATACATCTAGATAATTATATAAATTATTTAATTCGTTGACTGATGTGTATAACTATGGAAATAAACTATTTAATATATATATATATTTCAATTTTGAGTTGAACTATAACTAAATTTAAAAATATGTTCTAGTCCTAAATGCAGAAGGGAAGTGTTCTATTGTGATACGTCAACATTGACATCCGAAGGCAGGACTATATGAAGGGAAGTGTTCTATTGTGATACGTCAACATTGACATCCGAAGGCAGGACTATATGAAGGGAAGTGTTCCATTGTGATACGTCAACATTGACATCCGAAGGCAGGACTATATGAAGGGAAGTGTTCTATTGTGATACGTCAACATTGACATCCGAAGGCAGGACTATATGAAGGGAAGTGTTCCATTGGGATACGTCAAATTGACATCCTAAGGGAGGACTATATGAAGGGAAGTGTTCCATTGTGATACGTCAACACTGACATCCTAAGGCAGGACTATATAAAGCCCCAATCTCGATTAAGTTGTTCCATACAACAGATGTCAAAGTCAGGATCTTCTTCAGGCGTTTCTGACTTACATACAACACGTCAACAACAGATGTCAAAGACAGGATCTTCTTCAGGCGTTTCTGACTTACATACAGCCCGTCAACAACAGATGTCAAAGACAGGATCTTCTTCAGGCGTTTCTGACTTACATACAGCACGTCAACAACAGATGTCAAAGACAGGATCTTCTTCAGGCGTTTCTGACTTACATACAACACGTCAACAACAGATGTCAAAGACAGGATCTTCTTCAGGCGTTTCTGACTTACATACAGCACGTCAACAACAGATGTCAAAGACAGGATCTTCTTCAGGCGTTTCTGACTTACATACAGCACGTTAACAACAGATGTCAAAGACAGGATCTTCTTCAGGCGTTTCTGACTTACATACAGCACGTCAACAACAGATGTCAAAGACAGGATCTTCTTCAGGCGTTTCTGACTTACATAGGTAAAAGCTGAGCAATGAGTGGAAGATCTTCGTCCAACAGTGAGGTCCTAGGCTTGTCTTATTTAACATACTGACTGGACAGAAGCACAGCGGCAGCGCATGTCGTTAGTCAGACAACACCCGTTAACCGGATGCAATTTTCAACAAACAAACCAGTGCGGAAAAACAGAGAAGAAAAATTAGAAGATGTGAATTAAAAAAAAAAAATACGAAGAAAAATTGAAAGGTAAATATGAATCTAATATTGACATTTGAAGAGGATTTGGAAAAATAATGATAAAACAAGCTCGTTTGAAGCAACTGATACCTTAATTTGTTAAGGAATGTTGAGACTCGAACAGACAGCTCGTGTGATTTATGATGATATTTGGAGACAAAGCAATCTAATTTTTTTCATTCTATTTTATTCTTTTGTTCTTTTAGTGCTCATTCGTGCTTACGTCATCAGACACGTGCCTGTGATGAATGTGACCTGTTGTCTAGGTCTCCTCTTTAGTTCCCTAGAATGTTGATATTAATATTGACTATTTGGACCAATAAAGCATTCTTTCGTAGTCAAATATGAGGCAACTTTGTAGTATAAGCTCCAGAGCTTGGTCACTTCGCTAGTTGACAGCGGTGTACATGACAGTCGAAGTTGATGAGCGCATTTGTTGCAGCAGATCTAAGCTGGTCGGCGATAGTTGATCCTGGCCGATATAAATGTGTACAGGAATCATCTAAGCTGGTCGGCGATAGTTGATCCTAGCCGATATAAATGTGTACAGGAATCATCTAAGCTGGTCGGCGATAGTTGATCCTAGCCGATATAAATGTGTACAGGAATCATCTAAGCTGGTCGGCGATAGTTGGTCCTAGCCGATATAAATGTGTACAGGAATCATCTAAGCTGGTCGGCGATAGTTGATCCTAGCCGATATAAATGTGTACAGGAATCATCTAAGCTGGTCGGCGATAGTTGATCCTAGCCGATATAAATGTGTACAGGAATCATCATAGCATTTGTTCTCCTCTTTTCTAATAGCTGGCTCTCCTTAGATCAACATATTTGGCTTCATTGTCTATTTCAGTGATTCCCAGCCCATGGACCCCAAATGTGGTGGCAAAGGGTTTTCTGTGGGGTCGCCGGGCAGTGGTGATCTATAAACATTTTAAAAAGGTTAAACAAGAAATCACGTGATCGTGTCCTGCGCAAGAGATTTAAACTTATTATTCAGTTAGAATTTCAATCATCGAATTAAATCAGTTGTTAGTTTAACTTTATTGTCAATTATATTGTACTGAACAATCTTTTTTCAATGTCTTTTCATTGATTATATTAGAAAGCCAATGTTTAATGTATCGAGTTCGCGGGTCATTTTGCCTCTGTCAAATGGGGTCGCGACTCGAAATATGTTGAGAACCGCTAATCTATTTGTCCACGTCCTCCTCTCACCTTGGTCAGTGTATCAGCTTTACCATAGATTTATGAATCGGTTGTTCAGTCAGCGGGTAGAGCGATCATCTTGAGAAAGAACATCTCCGTCAGTGTATCAGCTTTACCATAGATTTATGAATCAGTTGTTCAGTCAGCGGGTAGAGCGACCATCTTGAGAAAGAACATCTCCGTCAGCGTGCCAGCTACTGACCAGTCCATTCCCAACAAACGGGAAATCCTTGAACTATTTTTTTTCTATTTTTTTAAGGTAAACAGGGAACTAGCGGGTCTTACGGGTCCACCCAAAATCTAAAAATGGGTACAAGTAAAGTAAGTAAAGGTTCTTTCTAGGCTTATGTAGAATATGTCTGGATATATTGTTAGTGACCATATTTTCCACGACCACAGCACAATTTTTATGAGGTCGGTATCACGCCAGGCCGCCTTTACTTCCAAAAAAAAAAAACAGTAGTACCCATTTTTCTTATAGATAGATGACAGAAATATATAACAGAACTATTTCATGATCAAAGGGACAAGAAACCAGTTATAAAATGTACATCAGGCTATAAAATCTTAAAATCTGAGGTGGAAAAAACTATAAAAACAATGAAAAGGGGAAAAGCAGCAGGACCTGACAGCATACAGATAGAGATGATACAGGCACTAGAAGATTTTGGCATTGAAGTGATTACAGACATATGCAACGACATATACCACGCAGGATACATACCAAATGAACTAAAAACATCAACTTTCATTGCATTGCTTAAAAATAATGGTGGAGTTGAATGCAGTGACTTTTGAATAATATGCCTAATGAGCCATGTTACAAAAATATTGCTAAAAGTTATACAAGGAAGGATTCAGAATAAAATCAATACTGAATTAGATGAGTAGCAATACTTCTCAATATTCCTATATGGTGCAGAAACATGGACATTAGACAAGAAAACAGAACACAGAATTAAAGCCTTTGAAATGTGGATATATAGAAGAATATGTAGAATTGGATGGAAGGAAAAGAAAACAAACGACGAAGTCCTAAAACAACTAAAGATGAAAAGAGAACTACTAAACACAACTCAAACAAGACAAATGCGATTTTTGGGCCATGTTAAAAGACACAACAGCGTACTAAAAGTAATTCTAGAGGGGAAAATACACGGTAAAAGAGGCACAGGCAGACCAAGACTAACATGGACGAGTAACATCAAAAGATGGACAAATCAGCCTATGACAACCTGCACCATCAAAGCAAGAGACAGAGCAGAATGGCGCTCCATGGTAGCCAACCTTCGTTGCGGAGACGGCACTCGATGATGATGATGATGATGACCAATTTTTAGGGACTGTGTGAACCACTGAGCCTTGTCAGTCTGGAAAAAATCCACATTTCTGTGAATCGAAAATAACGGTTGGTGCTAGAGATGTTGTTCTAGTTAGGGCGGTCTGGCGTAGTACTGGTCACATCATCCATGAAATTGGGCGTTGGTGAATATGGTCGCTAAAGCTATAGTACCCATATGACTATCAAGGCAGGGTGGAAAAACCTTTAATACTTTAATGAGTTTGTAATTTCCAGCTAGACCACAGGAGTACACTGTAGACTGTTTCAATATTCTTAAAGTAACCATGTTAGTTCTTCCTCTTCTTCTTCATCTTCATTCTTCAAGTCTTGTGATCATGCGAATTTGCCTTGTTGCCGTGTTTCATGATGAAGGGGTGAGAACAACATCATGACAAACGATGAGCTCGACTCATGGTTAGTATTCGTATATGCGTGGTTTGTCCTGATTTTTCCCCTGAACCTGCGCCGTAGCTGACACACTCCGTCTTCGGCAGGCTGGATCTTGGTTTGACGTAGGAGTTCTCCTCGTAGAGTGGATTCCGTCCAGGGCTGTTGGTGTGACCTGGTCCGTGGTTTCTGTCTGGGTATTCTCCCATATCCTTTCCTTCTCCCAATGGAGAGAGATGCTAGGTAGCAGTGGTTTGTTTGTCCTTCCCTGTGGATCGAGCAGCTTGAATGTGGCTCTTACTAACATGGCTTATCTCGTCGTTGGACACATAAGGCGCTCTTTAATTGATACAACAGTCCCACCTGTGATTTTAATTCAGTTCTCAGTTGTGAGAGATTTCAGTCGCCAACGTTTTCTACAGCAGTTATTTGATGTGAACAAAGCTACTGATACATGTTAAATTGACTGATTGCTCTCTGGCTTGTGCCCTGCATGCATCAACAGACTGGCCATGCGTAGATCAACCACCGTCTTTAGTTGTATTCTCTGCTTTAGCAGTTCTTCATGGTTTATGTCAATAAATACGTCTAGTCTAGATCAAGGTTCAGAAAATGACAGTGTGGATGGATGGATGGATGAATTGATGGATGAGTGGGTGGGTGGGTGGGTGGATGGATGGATGAGTGGATGGGTGGATGGATGGATGGATGGATGGATGAGTGAGTGGGTGGGTGGGTGCATGAGTGAGTGCAAAACTGGGTCTTCTATATCAACAGACCTCACCACTACTGGAACTATGTTAACCTCGTTAGCCAATCTGGTTTCAAACACATTCCGGGGAGCCCGCATTAAGTAGCCTTGGTCTGGTCTAGCTCGTGTTTCCTCTTAGTTCTGTAAAGCATGACCAAAGGTATGAGCTGGACAGAAAGCTGCTCAAATGGTTCAGATCAAAATGGTTCTAGTAAGAAAGATATTCTAGTAAAAAAAAATATTGAAAATACCATAGACAGCTAAGAAGAGTAATGAAAACGTCCTGAAAGAGACCAAAACAAAAAGAATTTCCAATACTAAGAATAAACAATCATTATTTTTTGGCCATGTAATGAGAAAGGAACAGCTGGAATATAATATAACAACTGGAAAATTGAGGGACGAAGAGATAGAGGTACGCAAAAAGAAAATGCAATGGACAGCTTAAGAGAATGGCTTGGCAGAAGGTCAACAACAGAAATGATAAATAGCTGTCGAGATCGAAAGTTGTGGAGAGACATGGTCATTTATGCCAGCTGGCGTAGTACTTTATAATGATGATGATGGTAATGATGATGATGATAATGATGATGGTGATAATGATGATGATGGTGACAATGATGATGGTGATAATGATGATGGTGATGATGATGATGGTGATGATGATGATGAGGGTGGTTATGATGATGATGATGATGGTGATGATGATGACGGTGATGATGGTGATGATGGTGATGATGATGATGGTGATGATGCTGATGGTGATGATGGTGATGATGATGATGGTGATGATGATGATGATGGTGATGATGGTGATGGCGATGATGATGACAGGGATGGTGATGATGGTGATGATGATGATGATGATGGTGATGATGATGATGATGGTGATGGTGATGGTGATGATGATGATGATGATGGTGATGGTGATGGTGATGATAATGATGGTGATGATGATGACAGGGATGGTGATGATGATGATGATGGTGATGATGAAATAATAACTAGAGAATTTTAATTGCTTTACGGTAACAATTAGAATGTATTATTCATGTTTTACAACTCTAACTTATGTTGTGTTGCAACTAGAACTACTAAGTTTGTTATGACGCATAACGTCTACAGCTTTTACGATCGGTGTGTCAAAACTACAAACATTAGAATTTGTGTTGTATAACAAGAAGAGTTATAGTTACTGTGTGATAACATACATTGTTATAATACTTGTATTTAACAAATTTGTATTTAGAGATTTTTATAGCCGGATGTAACAGGAACGCGCCCCAGTAAATATTCAGGACTTAACGGTTTCTGGACTTCACAGCTCACAGACTAGACTCTTTTTTAAAATGTTAATTGATAAAATATAAACATAGATAAAGTAATAAATTTATAATTGTAACAAAGACAAAGTAATAATTTCATACATGCAATATATACAAAGTAAAAATGTGATAAATATAAAATAAATATAGTAATGATTGTATAGTAATGACGAATGTAAAATAAATATAATAATAATTCTATATATATAACAGAGAATAATAATAGTTTGATAAATGTAACACAGACAAAGTAATAGTTTAACGAATTCAAAACAGATATAATAATAATTTGATAAATGTAACATAGATATCGTAATAGCTTGATAAATATAAAGTCAATTGTAATGTAAGTGCACCAGGGGCCCGGAATATCACTGTTTTCTCGGTTTAGGGTTTGTGATCAACTTTAAAACATCACTTATATTTACTAGAATGTGAAACGGTTATATTTGATATCCAGAGATAAAGTGAGCTATTATGTTCCTTATTATTGTAGAAAGTGGATCTCTTGTAGTGTTGCCGTTCAGAAAATGGAACTATTTTGATATTTCCGCTTCAGAGAGAAAGAATACACACTGAGTTCTTCGCTTCCGTAGATAGTGCGTGAATCTGTAATATAACATCGTCTATGTTCATACAGCAGCTTATGATGCAATATGGTCACCTTGCTGTTTCGTGCTTCTATTTTCAGATCGGTTTTGTTTGGGATTGCTTCCCTGCCCTGGGTATATCGTGATCTTCCTCACAGCCGCCTATAGGTCAGGATCCCTGCCCTGGGTATATCGTGATCTTCCTCACAGCCGCCTATAGGTCAGGATCCCTGCCCTGGATATATCGTGATCTTCCTCACAGCCGCCTATAGGTCAGGATCCCTGCCCTGGGTATATCGTGATCTTCCCCACAGCCGCCTATAGGTCAGGATCCCTGCCCTGGGTATATCGTGATTTTCCTCACAGCCGCCTATAGGTCAGGATCCCTGCCCTGGGTATATCGTGATCTTCCCCACAGCCGCCTATAGGTCAGGATCCCTGCCCTGGGTATATCGTGATTTTCCTCACAGCCGCCTATAGGTCAGGATCCCTGCCCTGGGTATATCGTGATCTTCCTCACAGCCGCCTATAGGTCAGGATCCCTGCCCTGGGTATATCGTGATTTTCCTCACAGCCGCCTATAGGTCAGGATCCCTGCCCTGGGTATATCGTGATCTTCCTCACAGCCGCCTATAGGTCAGGACAGAGGGCAGAATCCCTCCCCCCACCCCACCCCAATTTTGTGACGTTTTCAGCTTAGCGAGCAGGGACTGTTCCATGTAGAATGACGTCAGCCGTCTATAGTGTGCTTGGCTGAAAGCATCGTCTTGTTGGCATTTTCGGGGACTTCCGATTCTGTCCGCTGTTCTTACTACAATAGATGGCAGTGGATATTCCTGCGGGACAGTTTGTTTGTGATTATCATTGTTTTCTCCCAGGACAGCATATGTGTGTGTGATTATAGTTGGGTCTCCCATGACAGCATGTCTGTGTGATTATAGCTGTATCTCCCAGGACAGCATTTGTCTATGGTTACAGTTGCGTCTCCTAGGACATCATATGTTTGTGGTTATCATTGTCTCCCAGGACAGCATGTGTCTATGGTTACAGTTGCGTCTCCTAGGACATCATATGTTTGTGGTTATCACTGTCTCCCAGGACAGCACTCTGTTCAGACTAACAAGTGTTTCCTGTCCTGGATTTTATCAACTTCTCATTCTCTTTAGTGGTTTATCCGTAATAATGTCGTGTTCCTTGTCTTTGCTTGTTTGCCTGATGACTTCTCCCTGCCTCCTGTTTTACTAACGTCTTTTATTTCGACATCTGCGTTGTGGGATTTCAAAGATGGCACCCCTGATGACAGGAGTATAATACAGTAACACATGCCCTCCCTGATGACAAAAGTATAATACAGTGACACATGCCCTCCCTGATGACAGGAGTATAATACAATAACACATGCCCTCCCTGATGACAAAAGTATAATACAATAACACATGCCCTCCCTGATGACAGGAGTATAATACAATAACACATGCCCTCCCTGATGACAGAAGTATAATACAATAACACATGCCCTCCCTGATGACAAAAGTATAATACAGTGACACATGCCCTCCCTGATGACAGGAGTATAATACAATAACACATGCCCTCCCTGATGACAGAAGTATAATACAATGACACATGCCCTCCCTGATGACAAAAGTATAATACAGTGACACATGCCCTCCCTGATGACAGGAGTATAATACAATAACACATGCCCTCCCTGATGACAAAAGTATAATACAATAACACATGCCCTCCCTGATGACAGGAGTATAATACAATAACACATGCCCTCCCTGATGACAGAAGTATAATACAATAACACATGCCCTCCCTGATGACAAAAGTATAATACAGTGACACATGCCCTCCCTGATGACAGGAGTATAATACAATAACACATGCCCTCCCTGATGACAGAAGTATAATACAATGACACATGCCCTCCCTGATGACAAAAGTATAATACAGTGACACATGCCCTCCCTGATGACAGGAGTATAATACAATAACACATGCCCTCCCTGATGACAGAAGTATAATACAATGACACATGCCCTCCCTGATGACAAAAGTATAATACAGTGACACATGCCCTCCCTGATGACAGGAGTATAATACAATAACACATGCCCTCCCTGATGACAGGAGTATAATACAATAACACATGCCCTCCCTGATGACAGGAGTATAATACAATAACACATGCCCTCCCTGATGACAGGAGTATAATACAATAACACATGCCCTCCCTGATGACAGGAGTATAATACAATAACACATGCCCTCCCTGATGACAAAAATATAATACAGTGACACATGCCCTCCCTGATGACAGGAGTATAATACAATAACACATGCCCTCCCTGATGACAGAAGTATAATACAATGACACATCCCCTTGTCCCCTCCCTGATGACAGAAGTATAATACAGTGACACATGCCCTCCCTGATGACAGAAGTATAATACAATGACACATGCCCTCCCTGATGACAGAAGTATAATACAGTGACACATGCCCTCCCTGATGACAGAAGTATAATACAATGACACATGCCCTCCCTGATGACAGAAGTATAATACAGTGACACATCCCCTTGTCCCCTCCCTGATGACAGAAGTATAATACAGTGACACATGCCCTCCCTGATGACAGAAGTATAATACAGTGACACACCCCCTTGTCCCCTCCTTGATGACAGAAGTATAATACAATGACACATGCCCTCCCTGATGACAGAAGTAAAATACAATGACACATCCCCTTGTGCCCTCCCTGATGACAGAAGTATGCTACAATGACACATCCCCTTCCCTCCCCTCCCTAATGACAGAAGTATATTACAATGACACATCCCCTTCCCTCCCCTACCTGATGACAGAAGTATACTACAATGACACATACCCTTGTCCCCTCCCTGATGACAGAAGTATATTACAATGACACATACCCTCCCTGATGACAGAAGTAAAATACAATGACACATCCCCTTGTCCCCTCCCTGATGACAGAAGTATACTACAATGACACATCTCCTTCCCTCCCCTCCCTACTGACAGAAGTATACTACAATGACACATCCCCTTCCCTCCCCTCCCTGATGACAGAAGTATACTGCAATGACACATCCCCTTCCCTCCCCTTCCTGATGACAGAAGTATACTACAATGACACATCCCCTTCCCTCCCCTCCCTGATGACAGAAGTATAAAACAATGATACATTCCCTCCCCCTTCCCTCCCCTCCCTAATGACAGAAGTATAAAACAATGACACATCCCCTCCCCTTCCCTCTCCTCCCTGATGACAAAAGTATAATACAATGACACATCCCCTTCCCTCCCCTTCCTGATGACAGAAGTATAATACAATGACACATCCCCTTTCCTCTCCTCCCTGATGACAGAAGTATAAAACAATGACACATCCCCTTTCCTCTCCTCCCTGATGACAGAAGTATAAAACAATGATACATCCCCTTTCCTCTCCTCCCTGATGACAGAAGTATAAAACAATGATACATCCCCTTTCCTCTCCTCCCTGATGACAGAAGTATAAAACAATGATACATCCCCTTCCCCTTCCCTCCCCTCCCTGATGACAGAAGTATAAAACAATGACACATCCCCTCCCTCTCCTCCCTGATGACAGAAGTATAAAACAATGACACATCCCCTCCCTCTCCTCCCTGATGACAGAAGTATAAAACAATGATACATCCCCTCCCCCTTCCCTCCCCTCCCTGATGACAGAAGTATAAAACAATGACACATCCCCTCCCCCTTCCCTCCCCTCCCTGATGTCAGAAGTATAAAAAACAATGATACATCCCCTCCCCCTTCCTCCCCTCCCTGATGACAGAAGTATAAAACAATGATACATTCCCTCCCCCTTCCCTCCCCTCCCTAATGACAGAAGTATAAAACAATGACACATCCCCTCCCCTTCCCTCTCCTCCCTGATGACAAAAGTATAATACAATGACACATCCCCTTCCCTCCCCTTCCTGATGACAGAAGTATAATACAATGACACATCCCCTTTCCTCTCCTCCCTGATGACAGAAGTATAAAACAATGACACATCCCCTTTCCTCTCTTCCCTGATGACAGAAGTACAAAACAATGATACATCACCTTTCCTCTCCTCCCTGATGACAGAAGTATAAAACAATGACACATTACCTTTCCTCTCCTCCCTGATGACAGAAGTATAAAACAATGATACATCACCTTTCCTCTCCTCCCTGATGACAGAAGTATAATACAATGACACATCCCCTTTCCTCTCCTCCCTGATGACAGAAGTATAAAACAATGATACATCCCCTTCCCTCCCTGATGACAGAAGTATAAAACAATGATACATCCCCTTCCCTCCCTGATGACAGAAGTATAAAACAATGACACATCACCTTTCCTCTCCTCCATGATGACAGAAGTATAAAACAATGACACATCACCTTTCCTCTCCTCCATGATGACAGAAGTATAAAACAATGACACATCCCCTTCCCTCCTCTCCCTGATGACAGAAGTATAAAACAATGATACATCCCCTTGCACAAAAACAAACTATACATAGTTAAAGTATACATAGTTAGAGCAATCTTCCGTTGTGTGTTTTCGTCAGTTTCTCAATTTAGCGCGGGTTTTCTTGAACAATTAACATTTGTATTTGGTTGTTGGCTCGTAATAAACAGGAAGTTCATGCCGTTGGTTTTGTTTGTTTTGTAGGTAGCTCGTAGTTTCAGAAGTGTTGATGCTGTGGCTTCTGTTGAAATTGGAAATTTGTCCCTCCTAGAGCTACTACAACACAAGCTTATATCATCATCATCATCAAGTACCGGGCCTGCTGATGTAGGGGATCATGTCTCTCCACTACCTTCGATCTCGACAGTTATTTATCATTTCTGTTGTTGACCTTCTGCTAAGCCATTCTCTTAAGCTGTCTGGTATTTTTTTTCTCTTTGCTTCCCTTAATTTTTCCAGTTGTTACAATATATTCCAGTTGTTCTCTTCTCATTACATGGCCAAAAAAATGATGTTTGTTTCTTCCTAATATGTGGCGATTCATGATTGTACAAGAAGTTACGACAGTGGTTTTCTATTGCCTTCCGTCGGTTTGTTTACTATTGGCTCCACTAGCCTTTGACTAAAAGTCTCACCCACAAGGCAGTGGGGGTTGTTTTACTTCGTGGTACCCTCCCTTAGCCTTTTACTCTCCCGAGCTTACCTGCAAGGCAGCCACAGGTTGTACTGTTTACTGCATACAGTAGCAGGTAAAGCTTATATTTGTTGATAGATACGTACTCTTCATTCACAGCTGCCTGTCACCTTGTCTATTCTGGAGGTACTACAACACTAGCTTATATATATATATATATATATATATATATATATATATATATATATATATATATATATATATATATATATATATATATATATGTGTGTGTGTGTGTGCGTGCGTGCGTGCGTTCGTGCGTGTGTGAATGTGTGTGTGTGTGTGAATCGTTCTCATTCACCGCTCCTGGCGTAAGCAGTCAGTTATGAGTTGCTGTCTGCATTTAGCCCTGGTGTCAACAGCCACCCCTTACTAAATATGATATTTAACCGAAGGACACGGGTCCATATGCTGGTAGATCAATAGTCAAGCAGCCAGAAAACGATGTCGTTGAAGAGAGAAGCTTTAAACAACTGCTATAGCAGGCACTGACATAAGAACGATATTAGGTAACGCAAAGATCAGCTTCATTCGCAGTATGCTTGTCTTTGACAAATCAAGACGTGCTATTCACACGGCGATTGTATACGCGATGAATCTTTCAATGCTATTTAGCAATCGTAATTTTGGCACAGGCGTCATGTATTGACGGATCCCATAATTCTTCCAACAGCATCCAAGATGAATATTGCAAATGCCTTTGACGATATTTCGTGCGAACAGTCGCCATGTTACCGGAAGTATCCGTAATGGAACAGAAAGTTTTATTTTGAATTGATAAATATAAAGTCGAATTTAATTATTAAAAATTCGATATTTTAACAAGTCAACGCAGTTTGCATTACTGGTAGCAAACAAGTGTTATTTTAATTTCGTCACATACATTTTTATTACTTTATTTAGCTCGCAATGTTAACTTTTAAATTACTGAAATGTTAAAATGTCTGTGCAAAGTTAATTGAAAATTATAGTAATGTTGTTTGAGAAAATATTGTTTACATTTTTGTTTCTGGGGCTAATAGAAATGTTGATAATAAGGAGCCACTATTGTTATGTCTTCACTAGAATGTCAGTGTTTAGACAAGAGCTGAGTTTGTTATATCTCCACAGTAATGTCAGTGTTTTAACAAAGAGCTGAGTTTGTTATATATCCACAGTAATGTCAGTGTTTTAACAAAGAGCTGAGTTTGTTATATCTCCACAGTAATGTCAGTGTCTTAACAAAGAGCTGAGTTTGTTATATCTCCACAGTAATGTCAGTGCTTTAACAAAGAGCTGAGTTTGTTATATCTCCACAGTAATGTCAGTGTCTTAACAAAGAGCTGAGTTTGTTATATCTCCACAGTAATGTCAGTGTTTTAACAAAGAGCTGAGTTTGTTATATCTCCACAGTAATGTCAGTGTCTTAGCAAAGAGCTGAGTTTGTTATATCTCCACAGTAATGTCAGTGTTTTAACAAAGAGCTGAGTTTGTTATATCTCCACAGTAATGTCAGTGTCTTAACAAAGAGCTGAGTTTGTTATATCTCCACAGTAATGTCAGTGTCTTAACAAAGAGCTGGTTTTCTTACAGCCCATCTCCGCGAGATCGGGAGCAGAAATGTTTATATCTTCTGATGACTAAACATTTTTTATAGAGAGTGTTTCTTTAATATTCTTAGGAGCCTGTTAATGATTTTGACAAAATGAATCCACGGTAATTAATAATCAACGGATATTAAAAAGGTATTGCTCATTGTGGCTCTCAAATAATTGAACACCCCCCCCTCCCCCAGAATGATCTGAACGAATAATCAGGGTATATCATGAAGTACTTGACACTCCGTGTGTGGTCCTAAAATTATGGAGACTTGGGGTAATTAGAAAATAAATGACCATCATCGTAAATTTATAGTAAATGACAGTCACTTAGATTTATAGCAAATGGCAGTCACTTAGATTTATAGTAAATGACAGTCACTTAGATTTATAGCAAATGGCAGTCACTTAGATTTATAGTAAATGACAGTCACTTAGATTTATAGTAAATGACAGTCACTTAGATTTATAGTAAATGACAGTCACTTAGATTTATAGTAAATGACAGTCACTTTGATTTATAGTAAATGACAGTCACTTAGATTTATAGTAAATGGCAGTCACTTAGATTTATAGTAAATGACAGTCACTTAGATTTATAGTAAATGACAGTCACTTAGATTTATAGTAAATGACAGTTGCTGTATATTTATAGTAAATGACAGTCGGTGTATATTTATAGCAAATGACAGTTGCTGTATATTTATAGTAAATGACAGTTGCTGTATATTTATAGTAAATGACAGTTGCTGTATATTTATAGCAAATGACAGTTGATGTATATTTATGATAAATGACAGTCAGAAAGGATCCACAACCCCTCCCCACCAACTTTATCAATCGCATTGGCACATTGCTCCCCTCTTTGTGGTGACACTTCACCGACTACGCCTCCCCTATCTCATTTTTTTTTTTTTTTTGGCGAGCCCCTGATATAGAAGAAGTGGAAAATTTAATGGCAGAACGAAGAGACAACAGTAGATAAGAGAAAACTTTACAGGCTAACTATTGGCTAAGTCTGCACGCGTGACTCATGGCAACCCTGATTAATATGAATGATTTAGGTCAGGGATATGAGGATTTGACTACTTTTAGTTCGTTTTTATTGTTATCCAGTTTGTGTGGGCTACTACTACCCTATAGACAAATGACCTGTTAAGGAGAAGACATCTGAGCAAGTAGTATTCACATCATAAAGGCTGTTAAACTCAACAACAATTCCTATACCTAACTCAGCGATAAGCGTAAAACATATAGGAATTTGACATCAAGAAATATTGGTATTACTAAAGTAAAGTAAAGTAAAGTAAAGTAAAGTAAAGTAAAGTAAAAAGTGGAGGCGATGGCGCAGCTCACAGCAACAGAGCTAGAAGTTATCAGCGACCCCCAGCTGATGGCTTGCGCTAGAATCGGTGAACCAGAACCATCCAGACCCTGCTCCTCTTCTCAGTGGTGCCTCCAGTAACAGACTAACCTGCCAAGCGAGTATGGATCGAAGAGGGAAGACAACCCGGTACTCAAAAATGTCATGTTGAAGTCGGATGTGTTGAGCAGAAAGGCGGAAATATTACAGTTATACTGCAAACCACAACACAACGCAGACACGCTCACTTAACGTCCTAATAAAGGCGGATGAGGAAGAGATGTACTGCTGTAGTCATCGTGTGAACGCAAGCAAGCAACATCAATTAAATGTCACCTCCATACTTAGCTATCTATGCCTGTGGAGAGAATATGCTGACATTGATGATATTTGTCCTTGAACATTTTGTGTCGAGCGATATGGCTAGTACAGAAAATTGAAGTTTTTGAAATGTGGATATACAGAAGAACAGGTAGAATTGGATGGAAAGAAAAGAAAACAAATGATGAAGTCTTAAAACAACTAAAAATGAAAAGAGAACTACTAAGCACAATTCAAACAAGACAAATGCTATTTTTCTATTGTCCTTTCGAGCCGAAGACGGCACATAGGGCAGAACCACAATCTCAAAAATAGAAACCTTGCGTGCCAAAATGGCACATATTGCAGAGATCACTGCTTCTAAAATCTATGGTTCTGTTTCCATAACAATGCTTTTTACAATGACAGCTTGTCAAGCCATCGATCAACCTCCTTAGTCGCCTCATGCGACATGCCTGGAAGGTCACAGTGTCACTATTCTTTACATCCCACATAATGGGGCCCCGGTAACACAAATGCTATTTTTGGGCCATGTTAAAAGACACAACACCCTACTAAAAGTAATCCTGGAGGGGAAAATACAAGGTAAAAGAGGCAGACCAAGACTAACATGGACGAGTAACATCAAAAGATGGACAAGTCAGCCTATGACAACCTGCACCATCAAAGCAAGAGACAGAGCAGAATGGCGCTCCATGGTAGCCAACTTTCGTTGCGGAGAAGGTACTCAATGATGATGATATGGTTGGTATCACAGCGGGCTGCCTTCACTTACCAGAAAATTTCTGGTACCCATTTATAGGTGCTGAGAGAACTGTTGAAACTATCGATTCCCAGAATATCTACCACGTATGGGGATTGAACCGTGACCCTTGTAATGGCTAACTCAGCACATAATATTAATTCAGTAACAAAAGGGGTTCTATCTGGAGAAACAAACCTATAATACGTCACTTTAGAGGGAGCACAACAAAGAGATGGATCGTTCCACAAGCCAGGACAGGGTGTGTGGAGATGCCCCAGGCAGCCCCCGTTAGTTTCTTCCAACGAACACGATAGTTCTAGTTTGTACTAGGAAAACTATCGTTACGGTCTTTTAATACTTTACCTTTATATAATAATAATTTACTTTACCTGGGGCCCTTCTGGGGTTTTCTACGGGATAATGAGTACTGACCACCGAATGTGAGAAAAAAAACATTAGGCTTACTAGGTTCCGCTGGAAGCCGAGGTAGCGCAGTTAAGGAACTTGGGACACGAGACTCAGTTCGATTCTCTAATTGACCGTCTGTTAAAGTTCCCTAAAAGTTGCATTTTTTAAGGAGAAAGAAGATTATTGAACTACTGCTGCTATTATTATTATGAATGGTGTTCCTTATTATTTATAATAATATTATAATTATTGTTACTGCTGTACTGTAAAATTATTTTTTGTGTTACATTAATAAGTAAAGCTGTTCTATACTTGTAATAAGTGACGTGTGTGTGTGTGCTCATGCCAAGGCCTTCAAGTATCGGTTGGTTTTGTCTTATCCTGAATATTACGTTCATCATCATCATCATTGAGTGCCGTCTCCGCATCGAAGGTTGGCTACCACGGAGAGCCATTCCGTTATGTCTCATGCTGTGGTAGTACAGGTTGTCATAGGCTGAACTGGTCATCTTCTGATGTTACTCGCCTATGTTAGTCTTGGTCTACCTCTGCCTCTTTTACCTTTTATTTTCCCTTCCAAGATTACTTTGAGGCAGGCTGCTGTGTCTTTTTAACATGCCCCAAAAATCGCATTTGTCTTGTTTGAATTGTGTTTAGTAGTTATCTTTTCAATTTTAATTGTTTTAAGACTTCATAATTTGTTTTCTTTCCTTTCCTTTCCATCCAATTCTTCCTATTTTTCTATAAATCCACATTTCAACGGCTTAAATTTTCTGTTCTGTTTTCTTGTCTAATGTCCATGTTTCTTCACCATGCTATAATGTTGAGAAGATATAATATTTTGCTATTCTGAGTTTTAGTTCTGGTGTTATTTGTTCTAATGTTAGTATATTATTTTTTTTCAAGGCATTAAAATTACCATTTCGTTATCTGCTAGTTTTGTCTTATCATCTACCTGATCTTTTCGTTATCTGCTAGTTTTGTCTTATCATCTACCTGATCTTTTCGTTATCTGCTAGTTTTGTCTTATCATATCCTGCAAAGCTTGACTCTCCAGGTGTGTTTTCTCTCCAAATGTCCATTGTGTGGGTTCAGCCTCCAGGTTGAGAGAAGAGCTTAACGTCTACTGGGTGAGATGTCTATCAAGTCTGATGAGGCTCTTAAACCAGGTTGTGGTGCAAGTTGGTAGAAAGGCGGTCTGGCGTAGTGCTTACCACAGTCTAAAAATATACCAATTACGAGCAGGCACTAACGCAATAATCGTGTATTTGCCGCACTTGCAGATTGCTAGGGCTGTTGTTTTTTCTTCTTTTAAAACTTACGTCTTTAAATGAAACAGATAATAAATGACTAAGTATCAGTCTGAAAAAGATAATAAATGACTAAGTATCAGTCTGAAACAGATAATAAATGACATAGTATCAGTCGGAAACAGATAATAAATGACTAAGTATCAGTCTGAAACAGATAATAAATGACTAAGTATCAGTCTGAAACAGATAATAAATGACTAAGTATCAGTCTGAAACATAACTTTCGACGCTTGATATCTCAAATGTGGCACTTCCCGCTGCTGATATCTAAGCAAACAGCGAATGTGTTAACTTCGGTAGAGTAACTGTTTCATCGGCAAATGGCATTGTTCTGTCACGTTTGATAACACATACCCACGGATAACGGTTCTCTTTGATTTGTTTATAACTTTCGGCTTGAAATGTTCACAGCAGCAACGTGTACCGAAAGCTTATCTCGTCCATTAGGCTAATCTAGCCGCCTATCGAGAAACGTATGCCTGAAGCCATAACTAGATAAACGTGAGGAGTTGGGCTCTTTTGATAACGTCTATCCTGTCATTCAGTGTTTTTGAACGGAAAGAATAGGCCTACAGCCGAACAGGCAGTAGAAGACAAATAATGAGGATCGTGTTGAAGAAATGGGAACGAAGCACTAGAAAAACTAATATCATCATCAAGTACCGTGTCTACCGACGTAGGTGATCATGTCTCTCCACAATTTTCGACCTCGGCAGCTATATGTCATTTCTGTTGTTGACCTTCTGCCAAGCCATTCTCTTAAACTGTCTGTTATTTTTTCTCTTTGCTTCACTCTATCTCTTCGTCCCTCAATTTTTTCCAGTTGTTACAATATATTCCAGCTGTTCTCTTCTCATTACATGGCCAAAAAATGATGATTGTTTCTTCCTAATATGTGGCGATTCATGATTGTACAAAGAATGTCTTCCTAATATTGGAGATTAATATAACAAGAACTTATCAATGTTTAGGTGTCACAAACATCATTTCTACAAGTTCACGAGAAACCCACAAACATCAACTTATCCAATCATCAAGACTGCTCGAATCATAATCCAGGCCGGTATTTTTGTTGCGTACCGCATTGCTACTCAACGTAAGTGTGCTAACAAAAACTGCTAAGCCGTTACCCCAAATAAAAGTCACTTTTGTGGCAAGCTTTTCATAAACGTAAATACATTCCACGTGACTAGACTAAAAAGGATCATTGGTCGGGAAAATTATTTATATTTACTATTCACTAATATCTTTAGTAATCAAGAAAAGACGATGGTCATATGTTGGACGTGTGATGAGGAGAGATAATAACCGAATAGCAAAGTAAGCCCTCATGTGGGAAACAACAGGTATGAGGAAAAGAAGAAAACCCAGAGAGACACTAAGAAGAACATTGAGAGAGGCAAGAGCAGCAGGAATCGGCTCCCTCAATGAGATAGGGCTGCTTGTACAGAACAGAGACAAATGGCGAGATTTGATAAAATATCTTTAAAAGAATTGAAAACTGCTAGAATAAAAATTTAGAGAAGAGAAGGAGTATCTTGGTCTACGTACGCCCTATGGGCCGGCTACGGCTCGAAAGGTCAATAGATAGATATATAGATTGATTATAATTCGAATGTCCTGTAGCCATGTATAGGCTAATAATATAAGATGAACCTCTTGCTCTAATGTATGCCCATGCAAGTAGATCAAACACATTTTAAGTTGAGGGCATGTTCTTTGGTTGCTGAAGTCCACTGAATCGTTACTGAGGAAATGCCTGTTACGTTTATTGTTCCTTGTTGAGGTAACGCTACAGCATTCACTTTGGGGAAAACCCTTCCTTGCTCGGTCACCTTTAACAAATGACGAAGCTTGTGCATGTACTTGTCACTTACTGTGGAAACAGGCGTCAGAAGAAATATCAACATTTGGCTTTTCCTGTCTGATCTCATCCGCGAAGCTAAAATGCATTATTTTCTTATTACTTCATCTGACGACAGCAGGACCCAATTTACACAGAACTTCGCCTCAGCCACGTCGCGGGTGTCGGGAAAGTAGGAGACACACGACGATTACTGACCAGTTCACTGTGCTGTCCTTATACCTCCATCATGAAACAAGACAAAGAGTCAAGGTCGCATGATCGCAAGACTCGAACGCTGAAGAAGAACCTTGCAGCAAGAGGAAATCTGATCATCTGAAGCGAAATCGTGGCGGGTGTGTAGATAGTTATTGAAATAGCATTGTGCATGAGATATGCTAGATATCATCGACCTAATTACACCACATTTCCCTCGACGCTATAAGGCGTCAGGGGGAGATAAAAGTTAAAGAAAAAAAAATTAAAAATATAAATAGTAACGTAGGTGGCTTAATAGATTTCAAAAGTTAAAAACTGACCCTAGCATCCTCCCTCTATCGACTGCACTGGGCAAACGGTCATTCTTTTCCAGCCTTATACTTCCCTCCCCCGGCAAACCCTATAAAGTAGAAACAAGCTGGAATGATAATTATATAGAGTGTCTGTGTGCCCGTTTTTGTATATGAGCGACTAACAGGTATATGTTATGTATTCAATTATCCCACATTAGCATTTTCTTACACTCAAATATACAGTAATTGTTTTATTTTTCAGTTCCAAATGTTAACGAAAACATATTTACTGAGAGCCAAATTCAGCGTGAAGTTAACTATCGCTATTGAGTTGTTTTTTTCCAGGAAAAGCGAGTGAGTGGCGTATTCAAAGTACTTTGTTTCACAATGATTGGTTATTTCTGTGACAGGTGTTCTTGGTCGCTTCTTACCAGGTATCAGACACGCTGATCACAAGTTGTGTGTAATCTTGACTAAGCCCTGAGCGCGTGGTCTATAGCCCGCACAAAGCGTCAATGCTTAAGCTCCTGGTTCACGTGTATTGTACATGGGCTTTTTGTGCTGTCATATGCCGGGACTTTCTGTTGTATATGGGGACTTTCTGATGTACAACATAAGGGGATATTTTGTGGTATAGCATACGGAGATTTTTGTTGTACAACATACAGGGATCTTTGTTGTTTAATGTATAGGGACTTTCTGATGTACAACATAAGGGGATATTTTGTGGTATATCATACGAAGATTTTTGTTGTACAACATACAGGGATCTTTGTTGTTTAATGTATAGGGACTTTCTGATGTACAACATAAGGGGATATTTTGTGGTATAGCATACGGAGATAGTTGTTGTACAACATACAGGGATCTTTGTTGTTTAATGTATAGGGACTTTCTGATGTACAACATAAGGGGATATTTTGTGGTATAGCATACGGAGATAGTTGTTGTACAACATACAGGGATTTTTGTTGTTTAATGTACAGGGACTTTCTGTTGTATAACATACGAGGTTTTTTTTCGTTTGACATACAAGGACTTTTGTTATAAAATATACGGGGATTTTTGTATGTATACTATGATTTTAGGTTATACAATATACGCGGATTTTCTGTTTTACAGAATATGTGAATTTTTTTCAATACAACATATGGGTTTTTTGTTGTTGAATAACATACGGGGATTTCATGTTGTTTAAAATTACAAGAGTTTTCTGATTTTTAACATATGGGGTTTTTTTTCCCTTCACAATTCACAGGGTGTGTATTTATATATATGTATATATATATATACATATACATACATATATATATATATGTGTGTGTGTGTGTGTTTATTATTAAATCCATAAGGGACATGCTTTGAATAACAATTGGAGGTCATAATATAAATAAACAAAGGTATGCTGACGATTCAGCCTCGCTAAGAGGGAAACATGAATTACAAAAAAAAAAAAAAAAACATTAGACATAGTAAATGGGGAGCCGCGATAGCTCAGTGGTTAGTGAACTGGACTACAAAGGACAACAGGTAGGGTTCGATCCCAACCTACGGCTTCCGAATTCACCCAGCTTTAATGGGTACCGGATATTTTTCTTGAAAAATAAAGCGGCACTGGCGTAATACTGACCACATTACCCCAAAAATCATGTGCCGAAGGTCCGTAAAATATATGGTCACTAACACCATATTCTCTATACGCCACTTGGCGTGACGGGGCACTTTACTTACTTATTATAGTAAATAAAAGCAAAAATGAAGGACTGTCAGCAGGCATGGTACTTGATGATGATGCTGATTATAAATAGTACATATGTGGGAATCTTTCAAGGGTATAACATGCGGGACTTGCTGTTGTATAACATGCGGGACTTGCTGTTGTATAACATGCGGTATATATATATATACATATATATATATGTGTGTGTGTGTGTGTGTGTGTGTGTGTGTGTGTGTGTGTGTGTGTGTGTGTGTAGGCATGCATAGTACTTGTCATCATGACCTGCCATGAAACGAGCGTTAAATGGCGCTAGATGTGATTTGTTGTGCTTTACGGCAAGCTAAGACCCCTGGACATTTTATCCCAACAAACCCTACTTCATCATGGCGTACTTGAATACCAGGTTTGTCTTGCCGTGCTCACTCATACTGTCTTGACAAGATCAGTTAATCTGTTTCAAAGACACACCGTCACGTGATATACTATCTTGACAAGATCAGTTAATCTGTTTCAAAGACACACCGTCACGTGATATACTATCTTGGTCAGATTTGGTTTCACTGACCCTGACGGAAACAATCAGTTGTGAGTTGTTGACCACTGTTCAGCCCTTAAACTTGTTGACATCTTGAATCGGAAGCTGGAGTAACAGTACAACCACACATGTTCATAATTTATTGTATTTGCTTCTAATAATTAAATTGGGAGGTCAAGAAACTACCAGAAATGTAAAGAGCTTGCTGGTTCTGTCTCTTGATCGCTGGGGTTCTCATACTGGCCTTAGTGAGAGCCACATCCGTGTGTTACTTAGTCAGACCTCTGTAAACATGTATGACCTTTTCATCACAGAGTGTCTTCACACATATCACATTCTCTTCAACCCGCTGACTATTGGTCTTGCATGTCACAAATGTCAGAAATTAATTTCTCATTAGCAATCTCTCATAGTCTTTGTTTATCTACTCTACCTTAGTGCAACATTTCTCGAAAATTATTGCATTTAATTAATCTATTATAAATAAGCACACAATTTTCTTCATATAAATTCAATTAATACATCTACTCTACATAAGTGCACAATTTTCTTCATATAAATTCAATTAATACATCTACTCTACATAAGCGCACAATTTTTCTAATATAATTTCATTTAATGCATCTACTCTACATTAGGGCACAATTTTCCGAATATAATTTCATTGAATGTGTCTACTCTACATAAGCGCACAATTTTTCTAATATAATTTCATTTAATACATCTACTCTACATAAGCACACCATTTTCCTAATATAATTTCATTTAATTTAGCTACTCTATTATAAGCACACAATTTCCTAATATAATATCATTTAATTTAGCTACTCTATTATAAGCACACCAATTTCCTAATAAACTTTCGTATAATTCTAGACATTTTGTCTTGAACGCTGGTCCTGAGACATTCTGGTGCAATTTGCATGCCGTTTTCACATAACGGAATTTCATATAAGAAAGTGCCAATACATAATGCTAGAATCTTTTAGGCTCACAGGAATATCGCATTTGACATGCTGGGGGCATTCGTTGAGGCGATTCATTATAACGTATCGTGTCCATCTGTACGATGGCACAGGCTTGTGTCTAGATTAGATTTATCGTGTGATGGGCGTTCAAACATTAGCGCAGTCAACGTTCCATTTGGATTGTTGTATATTTCTTCTCCGCCATGAGCCGACTCTAACGCCCTGTCGCATCAACGATCAGATCTAACGCCCTGTCGCGTGAACGATCAGATCTAACGCCCTGTCGCATCAACGATCAGATCTAACGCCTCGCAACATTATAACTCAGTAGGTGTTCTACTGTCAGGTTGTATGTGTTGGCAACTTATCAATGGAGCATTTGTGCAACAGATAGTAACACGTGACTTTTAGACTCTACACAGATCATAACAGATTGAAGTATCATAACAAAGGGCCGACAACGACAAACGATGGATTGATGGAATGTTATGAACGCTCGGAAACGTAGCAGCAGTAGAGGATAACGGAAAAGCAAAACACCTCCAATTATATCTCTCCTCGACGTTGAAAGGCAAATGAGGAATATCAAAAAAACAAAACAAAACAAAAGATCGCGAAGGTGAATGTACCACAGGGAAGATGACTGTTGAACATCCGCTATGATTTTTTAAACAAAGCAGTCCTGCAATATGTGGAGTGTATGATGTCAATGTACTACCCCCCAACCCCAAACACAGTGAGTCAGGTACACATTTTTTAATACAACTTATCTGGTGTACACTCAGCTGAGTTTGAGCCCTAGTTCGTAGGCTATCGCCACTGCGATACCTGAACAAGCTGTACGTAGATATCTCAAACCTTTAGCCTTCTGGGAAGTTATCACTAAAGTTTACAAGTGACAGCTTTTTCAGTTACCCCCGGGCACCACGCTCTCAGTTGCCAACGCATTTCGCAGGTTCATTTAGGTCTCCAATTAAAAACAGTTCAATTAACAGGCGCGGAGAACTCAGTTGATAGTGAACTGTCCAACAGGCGCGGAGAACTCAGTTGATAGTGAACTGTCCAACAGGCGCGGAGAACTCAGTTGATAGTGAACTGTCCAACAGGCGCGGAGAACTCAGTTGATAGTGAACTGTCCAACAGGTGCGGAGAACTCAGTTGATAGTGAACTGTCCAACAGGCGCGGAGAACTCAGTTGATAGTGAACTGTCCAACAGGTGCGGAGAACTCAGTTGATAGTGAACTGTCCAACAGGCTCGGAGAACTCAGTTGATAGTGAACTGTCCAACAGGTGCGGAGAACTCAGTTGATAGTGAACTGTCCAACAGGCTTGGAGAACTCAGTTGATAGTGAACTGTCCAACAGGTGCGGAGAACTCAGTTGATAGTGAACTGTCCAACAGGTGCGGAGAACTCAGTTGATAGTGAACTGTCCAACAGGCTCGGAGAACTCAGTTGATAGTGAACTGTCCAACAGGTGCGGAGAACTCAGTTGATAGTGAACTGTCCAACAGGCTCGGAGAACTCAGTTGATAGTGAACTGTCCAACAGGCGCGGAGAACTCAGTTGATAGTGAACTCTCCAACAGGCGCGGAGAACTCAGTTGATAGTGAACTCTCCAACAGGCGCGGAGAACTCAGTTGATAGTGAACTCTCCAACAGGTGCGGAGAACTCAGTTGATAGTGAACTCTCCAACAGGCGCGGAGAACTCAGTTGATAGTGAATCCTCCAACAGGCGCGGAGAACTCAGTTGATAGTGAACTCTCCAACAGGTAGCTTGTTTTTTTTCGTTCGCCAGCCTTGACCTCTGACGAAGTCCCTAGAGACTAAGAACTGAATTTTGCGGGTTAATCCATTTTTCTCTGGCAGCAGTGTGTACAGGGGTCCCTCGCCGCACAGGCAGATAACTCCGACTTCGGTGATACTCATTGTTTTTCCATCGATGAGTAATTGACGTTTCAAGCTGGGCCTCGCTGCTGAGACCAGGGGTGGTTGCCGCTGAGACCAGGGGTGGTTGCCGCTGAGACCAGGGGTGGTTGCCGCTGAGACCAGGGGTGGTTGCCGCTGAGACCAGGGTGGTTGCCGCTGAGACCAGGGGTGGTTGCCGCTGAGACCAGGGTGGTTGCCGCTGAGACCAGGGTGGTTGCCGCTGTAACCAGGGGTGGTTGCCGCTGAGACCAGGGGTGGTTGCCGCTGCTGAGACCAGGGGTGGTTGCCGCAGAGAGAATCATAAATAAAAATCCCAACCGGGATTTAAACCAACAACCTCTCTGTCTCAAGGCCGGCGTCTTGCCTCGAGACCAACCAGTCCTCCAGGTAGGGTTTGACCACAATCGAAGGATTCTGATTCACCGGGTCATAAATAGGTACCTGATTTTTCTGGAAAGAAATGCGACACAAGAGTAATACTGAACTAATATTTCCCCGAAGGTAATCTGTTTCCGCTGTCCAGATTTTCATGTCTGTCTGGTCTACACTCCATATGTCTGTCTGGTCTACACTCCACATGTCTGTCTGGTCTACACTCCACATGTCTGTCTGGTCTACACTCCACATGTCTGTCTGGTCTACACTCCACATGTCTGTCTGGCCTACACTCCACATGTCTGTCTGGTCTACACTCCACATGTCTGTCTGGTCTACACTCCACATGTCTGTCTGGCCTACACTCCACACGTCTGTCTGGTCTACACTCCACATGTCTGTCTGGTTTACACTCCACATGTCTGTCTGGTCTACACTCCACATGTCTGTCTGGTCTACACTCCACATGTCTGTCTGGTCTACACTCCACATGTCTGTCTGGTCTACACTCCACATGTCTGTCTGGTCTACACTCCACATGTATGTCTGGCCTACACTCCACATGTATGTCTGGCCTACACTCCACATTTCTGTCTCCACTCTCCAGATTTTCTTCCAACTTCATGCTGGTATCCATTTGTTATTATTGCCTTCATTCAATTATTACTCTTTTATCTCGTCCTCCCTTAAATGGTTATAAATGGTTGTAGATTGGATATGGGAATTGGTTTGTCTTGAGGAAAGACGTCGGTTTCGAGACAGAGAGGTTGTGAGTTCAAATCCTGAATGCACCATTTGGGATTTTTATTTATGATTTCTCTCTGCAGCAACCACCCCTGGTCTCAGCAGCGACGCCCAGCTTGAAACGTCAATTACTCATCGACGGAAAAATATGAGTACCTCCGAAGCCAGAGTTATCTGCCTGTGCGGCCAGGGACTTCTGTGCACACGGCTGCCAGGGAAAGAAATGAATAAAGGACAAACAAAGTGCTATCTTGTGATTTGCATCTGACTGCGGCCTCTGCGCTTTTTTTCTACCCCACATCCGACCTCAGCACGGGACTTTTGCGTTCCGATTTGCCTTATCTCTTCGGTCTCTACTCTCTTCATCAGACTAGTTAGTCGTTTCCATAAGAACCACTTAAAAGCCCTTCGATCAGTTTTGGTTCACCGATCATGAAGGAGACAGTCAGCTTTGGCTCACTAACTTTCAGTCCAGTTTCAACTTTTTGTATTGGTTCCGAGTCCATTTAAAATAGTAACCTTTGGTCCCTTCTGAATGCTAATTCATCTTCAACATCTGCAAGTTGTCATGTTCTTACTCCCCTTGTTTGTACCTGTTGTCTATTCATTGGTTACTGATTTTGTTTGATTGAATGTTCCGAGAATTTTTGTGAACAAATTAATCTAGACATGCTATCTGGAGAAACTTTCAAACAGTTGTAACAACTGACATCTCGTCGTGCTACCTGGAGAAACTTTCAAACAATTGACATTTCGTCGTGCTAACTGGAGAAACTCTCAAACAGTTGTAACAATTGACATTTCGTCATGCTAACTGGAGAAACTTTCAAACAGTTGTAACAATTGACATTTCGTCATGCTACCTTGAGAAACTTTCAAACAGTTGTAAAAATTGACATTTCGTCATGCTACCAGGAAAAAATTTCAAACAGTTGTAACAGTTGACATTTCGTCGTGCTACCTGAAAAACTTTCAAACAGTTGTAAGAATTGACAGTGCTATCTGTAAAAGATTTAAAACAGTTGTAGCAATTGACATTTCGTCATGCTACCTGGAGAAACTTTCAAACAGTTTGTAACAATTGACATTTCGTCATGCTGTCTGTAAAAGATTTAAAACAGTTGTAGCAATTGACATTTCGTCATGCTACCTGGAGAAACTTTCAAACAGTTGTAACAATTGACATTTCCCCATGCCACTTGGAATGATTAAAACAGTTGTAACAATTGACATTTCGTCATGCTCCTGGAGTAACTTCAAAACAATTGTAACAATTGACATTTCGTCATGCTACCTGGAAAAACTTTGAAAACAATTGTAACAATTGACATTTCGTCATGCTAACTGGAGAAACTTTCAAACATTTCAAACAATTGACATTTAATCGTGCTAACTGGAGAAACTTTCAAACAATTGTAACAATTGACATTTCGTCATGCTCCTGGAGTAACTTGCAAACAGTTGTAACAATTGACATTTCGTCATGCTCCTGGAGAAACTTTCAAACAATTGTAACAATTGACATTTCGTCATGCTAACTGGAGAAACTTTCAAACAATTCAACAATTGATATTTCGTCGTGCTAAATGGAGAAACTTTCAAACAATTGTAACAATTGACATTTCGTCATACTCCTGGAGAAACTTTCAAACAATTGTAACAATTGACATTTCGTCATGCTCCTGGAGAAACTTTCAAACAATTGTAACAATTGACATTTCGTCGTGCTAACTGGAGAAACTCTCAAACAGTTGTAACAATTGACATTTCGTCATGCTAACTGGAGAAACTTTCAAACAGTTGTAACAATTGACATTTCGTCATGCTGTCTGGCGGCACTTTCAAACAGTTGTAACAGTTGACATTTCGTCATGCTACCTGGAGAAACTTTGAAACAGTTGTAAAAATTGACATTTCGTCATGCTACCAGGAAAAAATTGCAAACAGTTGTAACAATTGACATTTCGTCATGCTACATAGAATTTCAAACAGTTGTAAGAATTGACATTTCGTTATGCTGCCTGGAGAAACATTGAAACAATTGTAATAATTGACATTTCGTCATGCTAACTGGAGAAACTTTCAAACATTTCAAACAATTGACATTTCGTCGTGCTAACTGGAGAAACTTTCAAACAATTGTAACAATTGACATTTCGTCATGCTCCTGGAGTAACTTTCAAACAGTTGTAACAATTGACATTTCGTCATGCTCCTGGAGAAACTTTCAAACAATTGTAACAATTGACATTTCGTCATGATAACTGGAGAAACTTTCAAACAATTGTAACAATTAACATTTCGTAATGCTCCTGGAGAAACTTTCAAACAATTGTAACAATTGACATTTCGTCGTGCTAACTGGAGAAACTCTCAAACAGTTGTAACATTGACATTTCGTCATGCTAACTGGAGAAATTTTCAAACAGTTGTAACAATTGACATTTCGTCATGCTCCTGGAGAAACTTTCAAACAGTTGTAACAATTGACATTTCGTCATGCTACCTGGAAAAACTTTCAAACAGTTGTAACATTGACATTTCGTCATGCTACCTGGAAAAACTTTCAAACAGTTGTAACAATTGACATTTCGTCGTGCTAAATGGAGAAACTTTCAAACAGTTGTAACAATTGACATTCGTCATGCTGCCTGGAAAAAACTTTCAAACAGTTGTAACAGTTGACATTTCGCCATGCTACCTGAAAAACATTCTAAAGACTATAACATTTGACATTTAGTCATTCTTTCTGGAAAACCTTTCAAACGGGTGTGAAAGTTGACATTTAGTCATTCTTCCTGAAAAAAACCCGTCAAACACCTGTGAAATACATCTAGTAATTCTTTCTGGAAACCTTTCAAACGACTATGAAACTTGACAGTTAGTCATTCTTCTTGGAACAAATTTCAAACAACTGTAAAAGTTGAGATTTAGACATTATTTCTTGAAAGCCTTTCAAACGGCCTTGAAACTTGATATTTAGTCATTCTTTGTGAAAATAAACTTTCACACATCTGTGAAACTTGACATATTGTCATTCCTTCTGGAAAACCTTTTTAACGGCTGTGAAACTTGGCATTTAGTAATTCTTCCTGGAAAAAAAAAACTTTCAAACATCTTGAAACAACTTTGACATTTGATCATTCTTTCTGGAAAAATCTTTCAAACGGCCGTGAAACGTGATATTTAATAATTTTTCCTGGAAAAAGAAACTTTCAAATATCTGTGAAACTTGGCATTTAGTCATTCTTTTTGGAAACCTTTCAAACATCTGTGAAACTTGACATTTAGTCATTCTTTTTGGAAAACCTTTCAAACATCTGTGAAACTTGACATTTAGTCATTCTTTTTGGAAAACCTTTCAAACATCTGTGAAACTTGACATTAGTCATCATCATCATCATCATCTTTTCTCGGTGACAAACCATTAAACATTTTGGTGACTTGTTGGTCCTTTTGTGACTTTCAGTCAGTAGAAATAGTTCCTCCTCTTGGCACAGTCCGTGGCTATCCTTCTCAGGGTGCCCTTTATCAGGTCCACACTCTTCATTCATCCATGTTGTTGTTCTTCACACACTCCGCTGTCTTACATCAAGGTCCACTGTATGCGAGTTCTTGTGTTAGATGCGAAAGAAGCCCTACGTTTATTGCAATCAGTCAAAACTGTTTGCTGCTATATTAGAAAACAGTTCAATGATTGTATAAACGTAATGTGTTTCTCTATCACCAATCTTTTAATCCATTCATTTTCGTTATCCAGCCCATGCTCCGCCCTGTCACCCCCGCCCCCTGGGCGTTAAAACAAACTAACAGCAAGCGCCCCAGGTCTCCATTCCCGGCCTAGGACCGATGACATTGTCAGATTTATCATGCATTTATGCGCGATATACACATTTGACACATAACAGCAGCGACAGAATCGTCGAACCAACCAGATCGGGTTATTTCTATGCAGATGTTCTCTTATCGTTTGACCATATTCAGAATATTACAGACAGATTTGTACAAGCGCTATTTGAAATGTTCGCTTCAGTACATTTGTAATCAGATATTGACAACAGATCTGCTAAATAAATGGAAATACGTCATCGGAAATGTATATTTTAGTCTATTTCTTTTTTTTAAGTTAGAGAATAAAGAACCTGTCACAAGAACAGCCGTGGCGATGTGATCCTGGGATATTTGCATTCGGGATCTAATCCTTATTTTATTTCATGATATATAGCTAATAGAATTATACATGACGTCATTTATACATTAATTTTTGTCGTTAATGCTTCCTGTTTATTCCGTTTTTGACAAAAACTGACTGGCATAGGCGATCATGGCTATCTACGGTTTACAATGTCGTTCATGTTTTATTTGCAGTTCAGCAGCGAGATGGTTAGGTTGTTGACGTGGCGGTAAGGTTGGTAGGGGTCCAAACATAACTTAATACCTGGGCGACTTTTACTAGACTTGATACTTGGACGACGTTTACTAGACTTGATACTTGGACGACGTTTACTAGACTTGATACTTGGACGACGTTTACTAGACTTATTACTTGGACGACGTTTACTAGACTTGATACCTGGACGACGTTTACTAGACTTGATACTTGGACGACGTTTACTAGACTTATTACTTGGACGACGTTTACTAGACTTGATACCTGGACGACGTTTACTAGACTTGATACCTAGACGACATTTACTAGACTTGATACCTGGACGACGTTTACTATACTTGATACCTGGGCGACATTTACTAGACTTGATACTTGGACGACGTTTACTAGACTTGATACCTGGACGACATTTACTAGACTTGATACCTGGGCGACATTTACTAGACTTGATACCTGGGCGACATTTACTAGACTTGATACTTGGACGACGTTTACTAGACTTATTACTTGGACGACGTTTACTAGACTTGATACCTGGACGACGTTTACTAGACTTGATACTTGGACGACGTTTACTAGACTTGATACCTGGACGACGTTTACTAGACTTGATACATGGGCGACGTTTACTATACTTGATACCTGGACGACGTTTACTAGACTTGACACCTGGGCGACGTTTACTAGACTTGATACCTGGGCGACGTTTACTATACTTGATACCTGGGCGACGTTTACTATACTTGATACCTGGGCGAAGTTTACTATACTTGATACCTGGGCGACGTTTACTATACTTGATACCTGGGCGACGTTGCTAGACTTGATACCTGGGCGACATTTACTAGACTTGATACTTGGACGACGTTTACTAGACTTATTACTTGGACGACGTTTACTAGACTTGATACCTGGACGACGTTTACTAGACTTGATACTTGGACGACGTTTACTAGATTTGATACCTGGACGACGTTTACTAGACTTGATACATGGGCGACGTTTACTATACTTGATACCTGGACGACGTTTACTAGACTTGATACCTGGGCGACGTTTACTAGACTTGATACCTGGCGATGTTTACTATACTTGATACCTGGGCGACGTTTACTATACTTGATACCTGGGCGACGTTTACTATACTTGATACCTGGGCGACGTTTACTATACTTGATACCTGGCGACGTTTACTATACTTGATACCTGGCGACGTTTACTATACTTGGTACCTGGGCGACGTTTACTATACTTGATACCTGGGCGACGTTTACTAGACTTGATACCTGGGCGACATTTACTAGACTTGATACCTGGGCGACGTTTACTAGACTTGATGCCTGGGCAACATTGCAGTTCCAGCAGCGAGATGGTTAGGTTGTCGACGTGGCAGTAAAGTTGGTAGGGGTCCAAACATAACTTAATACCTGGGCGACATTTACTAGACTTGATACCTGGGCGACATTTACTAGACTTGATACTTGGACGACGTTTACTAGACTTGATACCTGGGCGACATTTACTAGACTTGATACCTGGGCGACATTTACTAGACTTGATACCTGGGCGACATTTACTAGACTTGATACTTGGACGACGTTTACTAGACTTGATACCTGGGCGACATTTACTAGACTTGATACCTGGGCGACGTTTACTAGACTTGATACCTGGGCGACATTTACTAGACTTGATACTTGGACGACGTTTACTAGACTTGATACTTGGACGACGTTTACTAGACTTGATACTTGGACGACGTTTACTAGACTTGATACTTGGACGAATTTTACTAGACTTGATACCTGGGCGACATTTACTAGACTTGATACTTGGACGACATTTACTAGACTTGATACCTGGGCGACGTTTACTAGACTTGATACCTAGACGACTTTTACTAGTCTTAATACCTGGTGACATTACTAGACTTGATACTTGGACGACGTTTACTAGACTTGATACCTGGGCGACGTTTACTAGACTTGATACCTAGACGACTTTTACTAGTCTTGATACCTGGGTGACATTTACTAGACTTGATACTTGGACGACGTTTACTAGACTTGATACTTGGACGACGTTTACTAGACTAGATACTTGGACGACGTTTACTAGACTTGATACATGGACGACGTTTACTAGATTTGATACATGGACGACGTTTACTAGACTTGATACCTAGACGACTTTTACTAGTCTTGATACCTAGGTGACATTTACTAGACTTGATACTTGGACGACGTTTACTAGACTTGATACTTGGACGACGTTACTAGACTTGATACTTGGACGACGTTTACTAGATTTGATACATGGACGACGTTTACTAGACTTGATACTTGGACGACGTTTACTAGACTTGATACATGGACGACGTTTACTAGACTTGATACCTGGACGACGTTTACTAGACTTGATACCTGGACGACGTTTACAAGACTTGATACATGGACGACGTTTACGAGACTTGATACCTTGACGACGTTTACTAGACTTGATACTTGGACGACGTTTACTAGACTTGATACATGGACGACGTTTACTAGACTTGATACCTGGTCGACGTTTACTAGACTTGATACTTGGACGACGTTTACTAGACTTGATACATGGACGACGTTTACTAGACTTAATACATGGACGACGTTTACTAGACTTGATACCTGGACGACGTTTACTAGACTTGATACTTGGACGACGTTTACTAGACTTGATACTTGGACGACGTTTACTAGACTTGATACTGGGCGACGTTTACTAGACTTGATACCTGGACGACGTTTACTAACTTGATACCTGGCGACGTTTACTATACTTGATACCTGGACGACGTTTACTAGACTTGATACTTGGACGAATTTTACTAGACATGATACCTGGACGACTTTTACTAGACTTGATACTTGGACGACGTTTACTAGACTTGATACTTGGACGACGTTTACTAGACTTGATACTTGGACGACGTTTACTAGACTTGATACTTGGACGACGTTTACTAGACTTGATACCTGGACGACGTTTACTAGACTTAACACCTGGGCGACATTTACTAGACTTGATTCCTGGACGACTTTTACTAGACTTGATACTTGGACGACGTTTACTAGACTTGATACCTGGATGGCTTTTACTAGACTTGATACCTGGACGATTTTTACTAGACTTGATACCTGGACGACGTTTACTAGACTTGATACCTGGATGGCTTTTACTAGACTTGATACCTGGACGACTTTTACTAGACTTGATACCTGGACGACGTTAACTAGACTTGATACCTGGATGGTTTTTACTAGAATTGATACCTGGACGACTTTTACTAGACTTGATACCTGGACGACGTTTACTAGACTTGATACCTGGATGGTTTTACTAGACTTGATACCTGGACGACTTTTACTAGACTTGATACCTGGACGACGTTTACTAGACTTGATACCTGGACGACATTTACTAGACTTGATACTGGACGACTTTTACTAGAGTTAATACCTGGACGACGTTTACTAGACTTGATACCTGGACGACGTTACTAGACTTGATACCTGGACGACGTTTACTAGACTTGATACCTAGGCGACTTAAACTAGACTTGATATCTGGTCGACTTATACTAGACTTGATACCTGGGCGACGTTTACTAGACTTGATACCTGGGCGACGTTTACTAGACTTGATACCTGGCGACGTTTACTAGACTTGATACCTGAGCAACTTATACTAGACATGATACCTGGTCGACTTTTACTAGACTTGATACCTGGGCGACGTATAGTAGACTTGATACCTGAGCGACTATACTAGACATGATACCTGGACGACTTTTACTAGACTTGATACCTGAGCGACGTTTACTAGACTTGATACCTGGACGACGTTTACTAGACTTGATACCTGGGCGACGTTTACTAGACTTGATACCTGAGCAACTTTTACTAGACTTGATACCTGAGCGACTTATACTAGACATGATACCTGGACGACATTTACTAGACTTGATACCTGAGCGACTTATACTAGACTTGATACCTGGACGACTTTTACTAGACTTGATACCTGAGCGACGTTTACTAGACTTGATACCTGAGCGACGTTTACTAGACTTGATACCTGGGCGACGTTTACTAGACTTGATACCTGGGCGACGTTTACTAGACTTGATACCTGAGCGACGTTTACTAGACTTGATACCTGAGCGACGTTTACTAGACTTGATACCTGAGCGACGTTTACTAGACTTGATACCTGAGCGACGTTTACTAGACTTGATACCTGATCGACGTTTACTAGACTTGATACCTGAGCGACGTTTACTAGACTTGATACCTGAGCGACGTTTACTAGACTTGATACCTGGACGACGTTTACTAGACTTGATACCTGGACGACGTTTACTAGACTTGATACCTTGGACGACTTTTACTAGACTTGATACCTGGACGACGTTTACTAGACTTGATACATGGACGACGTTTACTAGACTTGATACCTGGACGACTTTTACTAGACTTGATACCTGGACGACGTTTACTAGACTTGATACATGGATGACGTTTACTAGACTTGATACCTGGACGACTTTTACTGGACTTGATACCTGAGCGACGTTTACTAGACTTGATACCTGAGCGACGTTTACTAGGCTTGATACCTGGGCGACGTTTACTAGACTTGATACCTGAGCGACTTATACTAGACATGATACCTGGACGACTTTTACTAGACATGATACCTGGGCGACTTTTACTAGACTTGATACCTGGACGACTTTTACTAGACATGATACCTGGACGACGTTTACTAGACTTGATACCTGGACGACTTTTACTAGACATGATACCTGGACGACTTTTACTAGACTTGATACCTGGGCGACTTTTACTAGAATTGATACCTGAGCGACTTATACTAGACATGATACCTGGGCAATTTTACTAGACATGATACCTGGGCGACTTATACTGGACATGATACTTGGACTACTTTTACTAGACTTGATACCTGGGCGACGTTTACTAGACTTGATACTTGGACGACGTTTACTAGACTTGATACTTGACGACGTTTACTAGACTTGATACCTGGACGACGTTTACTAGACTTGATACCTGGATGGCTTTTACTAGACTTGATACCTGGACGACTTTTACTAGACTTGATACCTGGACGACGTTTACTAGACTTGATACCTGGATGGTTTTTTACTAGACTTGACACCTGGGCGACATTTACTAGACTTGATACCTGGACGACGTTTACTAGACTTGATACCTGGACGACATTTACTAGACTTGACACCTGGGCGACATTTACTAGACTTGATACCTGGACGACTTTTACTAGAGTTGATACCTGGACGACGTTTACTAGACTTGATACCTGGACGACGTTTACTAGACTTGATACCTGGACGACGTTTACTAGACTTGATACATGGGCGACGTTTACTATACTTGATACCTGGACGACTTATACTAGACTTGATACCTGGGCGACGTTTACTAGACTTGATACCTGGGCGACGTTTACTAGACTTGATACCTGAGCGACTTATACTAGACTTGATACCTGGACGACATTTACTAGACTTGATACCTGGACGACGTTTACTAGACTTGATACCTGAGCGACTTATACTAGACTTGATACCTGGACGACATTTACTAGACTTGATACCTGAGCGACGTTTACTAGACTTGATACCTGGACGACTTTTACTAGACTTGATACCTGGACGACTTTTACTAGACTTGATACCTGGGCGACGTTTACTAGACTTGATACCGGAGCGACGTTTACTAGACTTGATACCTGGACGACGTTTACTAGACTTGATACCTGGACGACTTTTACTAGACTTGATACCTGAGCGACTTATACTAGACATGATACCTGGACGACATTTACTAGACTTGATACCTGGACGACGTTTACTAGACTTGATACCTGAGCGACTTATACTAGACTTGATACCTGAGCGACTTATACTAGACATGATACCTGAGCGACGTTTACTAGACTTGATACCTGAGCGACGTTTACTAGACTTGATACCTGAGCGACTTATACTAGACTTGATACCTGGTCGACGTTTACTAGACTTGACACTGGACGACGTTTACTAGACTTGATACCTGGACGACGTTTACTAGACTTGATACCTGGACGACGTTTACTAGACTTGATACCTGGACGACTTTTACTAGACTTGATACCTGAGCGACATTTACTAGACTTGATACCTGAGCGACTTATACTAGACTTGATACCTGGACGACTTTTACTAGACTTGATACCTGAGCGACGTTTACTAGACTTGATACCTGAGCGACGTTTACTAGACTTGATACCTGGGCGACGTTTACTAGACTTGATACCTGAGCAACTTTTACTAGACTTGATACCTGAGCGACTTATACTAGACTTGATACCTGAGCGACGTTTACTAGACTTGATACCTGAGCGACGTTTACTAGACTTGATACCTGAGCGACGTTTACTAGACTTGATACCTGATCGACGTTTACTAGACTTGATACCTGAGCGACGTTTACTAGACTTGATACCTGAGCGACGTTTACTAGACTTGATACCTGGACGACGTTTACTAGACTTGATACCTGGACGACGTTTACTAGACTTGATACCTGGACGACTTTTACTAGACTTGATACCTGGACGACGTTTACTAGACTTGATACATGGACGACGTTTACTAGACTTGATACCTGGACGACTTTTACTAGACTTGATACCTGGACGACGTTTACTAGACTTGATACATGGACGACGTTTACTAGACTTGATACCTGGACGAATTTTACTGGACTTGATACCTGAGCGACGTTTACTAGACTTGATACCTGAGCGACGTTTACTAGGCTTGATACCTGGGCGACGTTTACTAGACTTGATACCTGAGCGACTTATACTAGACATGATACCTGGACGACTTTTACTAGACATGATACCTGGGCGACTTTTACTAGACTTGATACCTGGACGACTTTTACTAGACATGATACCTGGACGACGTTTACTAGACTTGATACCTGGACGACTTTTACTAGACATGATACCTGGACGACTTTTACTAGACTTGATACCTGGGCGACTTTTACTAGAATTGATACCTGAGCGACTTATACTAGACATGATACCTGGGCAATTTTTACTAGACATGATACCTGGGCGACTTATACTGGACATGATACTTGGACTACTTTTACTAGACTTGATACCTGGGCGACGTTTACTAGACTTGATACTTGGACGACGTTTACTAGACTTGATACTTGGACGACGTTTACTAGACTTGATACCTGGACGACGTTTACTAGACTTGATACCTGGATGGCTTTTACTAGACTTGATACCTGGACGACTTTTACTAGACTTGATACCTGGACGACGTTTACTAGACTTGATACCTGGATGGTTTTTACTAGACTTGACACCTGGGCGACATTTACTAGACTTGATACCTGGACGACGTTTACTAGACTTGATACCTGGACGACATTTACTAGACTTGACACCTGGGCGACATTTACTAGACTTGATACCTGGACGACTTTTACTAGAGTTGATACCTGGACGACGTTTACTAGACTTGATACCTGGACGACGTTTACTAGACTTGATTCCTGGACGACGTTTACTAGACTTGATACATGGGCGACGTTTACTATACTTGATACCTGGACGACTTATACTAGACTTGATACCTGGGCGACGTTTACTAGACTTGATACCTGGGCGACGTTTACTAGACTTGATACCTGAGCGACTTATACTAGACTTGATACCTGGACGACATTTACTAGACTTGATACCTGGACGACGTTTACTAGACTTGATACCTGAGCGACTTATACTAGACTTGATACCTGGACGACATTTACTAGACTTGATACCTGAGCGACGTTTACTAGACTTGATACCTGGACGACTTTTACTAGACTTGATACCTGGACGACTTTTACTAGACTTGATACCTGGGCGACGTTTACTAGACTTGATACCGGAGCGACGTTTACTAGACTTGATACCTGGACGACGTTTACTAGACTTGATACCTGGACGACTTTTACTAGACTTGATACCTGAGCGACTTATACTAGACATGATACCTGGACGACATTTACTAGACTTGATACCTGGACGACGTTTACTAGACTTGATACCTGAGCGACTTATACTAGACTTGATACCTGAGCGACTTATACTAGACATGATACCTGAGCGACGTTTACTAGACTTGATACCTGAGCGACGTTTACTAGACTTGATACCTGAGCGACTTATACTAGACTTGATACCTGGTCGACGTTTACTAGACTTGACACCTGGACGACGTTTACTAGACTTGATACCTGGACGACGTTTACTAGACTTGATACCTGGACGACGTTTACTAGTCTTGATACCTGGACGACTTTTACTAGACTTGATACCTGAGCGACTTATACTAGACTTGATACCTGGGCGACGTTTACTAGACTTGATACCTGGACGACTTTTACTAGACTTGATACCTGAGCGACTTATACTAGACTGATACATGGACGACTTTTACTAGACATGATACCTGGACAATTTTTACTAGACATGATACCTGGGCGACTTATACTGGACATGATACTTGGACTACTTTACTAGACTTGATACCTGGGCGACGTTTACTAGACTTGATACTTGGACGACGTTTACTAGACTTGATACTTGGACGACGTTTACTAGACTTGATACCTGAGCGACGTTTACTAGACTTGATACCTGAGCGACGTTTACTAGGCTTGATACCTGGGCGACGTTTACTAGACTTGATACTTGGACGACGTTTACTAGACTTGATACATGGACGACGTTTACTAGACTTAATACATGGACGACGTTTACTAGACTTGATACCTGGACGACGTTTACTAGACTTGATACTTGGACGACGTTTACTAGACTTGATACTTGGACGACGTTTACTAGACTTGATACCTGGGCGACGTTTACTAGACTTGATACCTGGACGACGTTTACTAAACTTGATACCTGGGCGACGTTTACTATACTTGATACCTGGACGACGTTTACTAGACTTGATACTTGGACGAATTTTACTAGACATGATACCTGGACGACTTTTACTAGACTTGATACTTGGACGACGTTTACTAGACTTGATACTTGGACGACGTTTACTAGACTTGATACTTGGACGACGTTTACTAGACTTGATACTTGGACGACGTTTACTAGACTTGATACCTGGACGACGTTTACTAGACTTAACACCTGGACGACATTTACTAGACTTGATTCCTGGACGACTTTTACTAGACTTGATACTTGGACGACGTTTACTAGACTTGATACCTGGATGGCTTTTACTAGACTTGATACCTGGACGATTTTTACTAGACTTGATACCTGGACGACGTTTACTAGACTTGATACCTGGATGGCTTTTACTAGACTTGATACCTGGACGACTTTTACTAGACTTGATACCTGGACGACGTTAACTAGACTTGATACCTGGATGGTTTTTACTAGAATTGATACCTGGACGACTTTTACTAGACTTGATACCTGGACGACGTTTACTAGACTTGATACCTGGATGTTTTTACTAGACTTGATACCTGGACGACTTTTACTAGACTTGATACCTGGACGACGTTTACTAGACTTGATACCTGGACGACATTTACTAGACTTGATACCTGGAAGACTTTTACTAGAGTTAATACCTGGACGACGTTTACTAGACTTGATACCTGGACGACGTTTACTAGACTTGATACCTGGACGACGTTTACTAGACTTGATACCTAGGCGACTTAAACTAGACTTGATATCTGGTCGACTTATACTAGACTTGATACCTGGGCGACGTTTACTAGACTTGATACCTGGGCGACGTTTACTAGACTTGATACCTGGGCGACGTTTACTAGACTTGATACCTGAGCAACTTATACTAGACATGATACCTGGTCGACTTTTACTAGACTTGATACCTGGGCGACGTTTAGTAGACTTGATACCTGAGCGACTTATACTAGACATGATACCTGGACGACTTTTACTAGACTTGATACCTGAGCGACGTTTACTAGACTGATACCTGGACGACGTTTACTAGACTTGATACCTGGGCGACGTTTTACTAGACTTGATACCTGAGCAACTTTTACTAGACTTGATACCTGAGCGACTTATACTAGACATGATACCTGGACGACATTTACTAGACTTGATACCTGAGCGACTTATACTAGACTTGATACCTGGACGACTTTTACTAGACTTGATACCTGAGCGACGTTTACTAGACTTGATACCTGAGCGACGTTTACTAGACTTGATACCTGGGCGACGTTTACTAGACTTGATACCTGGGCGACGTTTACTAGACTTGATACCTGAGCGACGTTTACTAGACTTGATACCTGAGCGACGTTTACTAGACTTGATACCTGAGCGACGTTTACTAGACTTGATACCTGAGCGACGTTTACTAGACTTGATACCTGATCGACGTTTACTAGACTTGATACCTGAGCGACGTTTACTAGACTTGATACCTGAGCGACGTTTACTAGACTTGATACCTGGACGACGTTTACTAGACTTGATACCTGGACGACGTTTACTAGACTTGATACCTGGACGACTTTTACTAGACTTGATACCTGGACGACGTTTACTAGACTTGATACATGGACGACGTTTACTAGACTTGATACCTGGACGACTTTTACTAGACTTGATACCTGGACGACGTTTACTAGACTTGATACATGGACGACGTTTACTAGACTTGATACCTGGACGACTTTTACTGGACTTGATACCTGAGCGACGTTTACTAGACTTGATACCTGAGCGACGTTTACTAGGCTTGATACCTGGGCGACGTTTACTAGACTTGATACCTGAGCGACTTATACTAGACATGATACCTGGACGACTTTTACTAGACATGATACCTGGGCGACTTTTACTAGACTTGATACTGGACGACTTTTACTAGACATGATACCTGGACGACGTTTACTAGACTTGATACCTGGACGACTTTTACTAGACATGATACCTGGACGACTTTTACTAGACTTGATACCTGGGCGACTTTTACTAGAATTGATACCTGAGCGACTTATACTAGACATGATACCTGGGCAATTTTACTAGACATGATACCTGGGCGACTTATACTGGACATGATACTTGACTACTTTTACTAGACTTGATACCTGGGCGACGTTTACTAGACTTGATACTTGGACGACGTTTACTAGACTTGATACTTGGACGACGTTTACTAGACTTGATACCTGGACGACGTTTACTAGACTTGATACCTGGATGGCTTTTACTAGACTTGATACCTGGACGACTTTTACTAGACTTGATACCTGGACGACGTTTACTAGACTTCATACCTGGATGGTTTTTACTAGACTTGACACCTGGGCGACATTTACTAGACTTGATACCTGGACGACGTTTACTAGACTTGATACCTGGACGACATTACTAGACTTGACACCTGGGCGACATTTACTAGACTTGATACCTGGACGACTTTTACTAGAGTTGATACCTGGACGACGTTTACTAGACTTGATACCTGGACGACGTTTACTAGACTTGATACCTGGACGACGTTTACTAGACTTGATACATGGGCGACGTTTACTATACTTGATACCTGGACGACTTATACTAGACTTGATACCTGGGCGACGTTTACTAGACTTGATACCTGGGCGACGTTTACTAGACTTGATACCTGAGCGACTTATACTAGACTTGATACCTGGACGACATTTACTAGACTTGATACCTGGACGACGTTTACTAGACTTGATACCTGAGCGACTTATACTAGACTTGATACATGGACGACATTTACTAGACTTGATACCTGAGCGACGTTTACTAGACTTGATACCTGGACGACTTTTACTAGACTTGATACCTGGACGACTTTACTAGACTTGATACCTGGGCGACGTTTACTAGACTTGATACGGAGCGACGTTTACTAGACTTGATACCTGGACGACGTTTACTAGACTTGATACCTGGACGACTTTTACTAGACTTGATACCTGAGCGACTTATACTAGACATGATACCTGGACGACATTTACTAGACTTGATACCTGGACGACGTTTACTAGACTTGATACCTGAGCGACTTATACTAGACTTGATACCTGAGCGACTTATACTAGACATGATACCTGAGCGACGTTTACTAGACTTGATACCTGAGCGACGTTTACTAGACTTGATACCTGAGCGACTTATACTAGACTTGATACCTGGTCGACGTTTACTAGAATTGACACCTGGACGACGTTTACTAGACTTGATACCTGACGACGTTTACTAGACTTGATACCTGGACGACGTTTACTAGACTTGATACCTGGACGACTTTTACTAGACTTGATACCTGAGCGACTTATACTAGACTTGATACCTGGGCGACGTTTACTAGACTTGATACCTGGACGACTTTTACTAGACTTGATACCTGAGCGACTTATACTAGACTTGATACCTGGACGACTTTTACTAGACATGATACCTGGGCAATTTTACTAGACATGATACCTGGGCGACTTATACTGGACATGATACTTGGACTACTTTTACTAGACTTGATACTTGGACGACGTTTACTAGACTTGATACCTGGACGACGTTACTAGACTTGATACCTGGACAACGTTTACTAGACTTGATACCTGGACGAAGTTTACTAGACTTGATACTTGGACGACGTTTACTAGACTTGACACCTGGACAACGTTTACTAGACTTGATACTTTGACGACGTTTACTAGACTTGATACCTGGGCGACGTTTACTAGACTTGATACCTGGACGACGTTTACTAGACTTGATACATGGACGATGTTTACTAGACTTGATACTTGGACGACGTTTACTAGACTTGATACCTGGGCGACATTTACTAGACTTGACACCTGGGCGACATTTATTAGACTTGATACCTGGGCGACGTTTACTATACTTGATACCTGGACGACGTTTACTAGACTTGATACTTGGACGACGTTTACTAGACTTGATACCTGGACGACGTTTACTAGACTTGATACTTGGACGACGTTTACTAGACTTGATACTTGGACGACGTTTACTAGACTTGACACCTGGGCGACATTTACTAGACTTGATACCTGGGCGACGTTTACTAGACTTGATACTTGGACGACGTTTACTAGACTTGATACTTGGACGACGTTTACTAGACTTGACACCTGGGCGACATTTACTAGACTTGACACCTGGGCGACATTTACTAGACTTGACACCTGGGCGACATTTACTAGACTTGACACCTGGTCGACATTTACTAGACTTGACACCTGGGTGACATTTACTAGACTTGACACCTGGGCGACATTTACTAGACTTGATACCTGGGTGATGAGCTAAGGTAACAACGTGGACGGATTTTCAAATGCTGTAGACTATTACTTTATAGTTTAATGCGTTCCTCTTTATGACTAGAGTGACGGTTAAGCAGTAGTTAACTTGTCAAAAGTAGTATTGGATCCAGTTTTTCACCCAGCCTGAAATGGATACCAGGGATCTTCTTTTCTTTTTTTCTTTGGTTAAGTTTTCTTTTCTTGTTTTTCTTCTACTTCTTTCTTAGCGTGTGGGCATGGTTGTGTTGTGCCACTAGATGATGGCAAGCCGGTTATATTTGCTCCTTTCTGATCGACTTATTCGTCTTCATCATGGAAAGATTTCTAATTGGACAATTGTTGCCACTTTCGGCTTTCTCTTGCGCCAAGAATTCTTTCATTTGAGCACATGGAGAGCACACTGGACCTATTCGTTATCCGTGAGGACCAGACATCGGATCTCACTATCTAGAGAGCTCCAAACGTCGAATCTCACTACTTAGAGAGCTCCAAACATCGGATCTCACTACCTAGAGAGGTCCAAACAATCGGATTTCACTACCTAGAGCGGTTCATTCATTGAATCTCACTACCTAGAGAGGTCCAGACATCGAATCTCATTACCTAGAGAGGTCCAGACATCGAATCTCACTACCTTGAGAGGTCCAGACATCGAATCTCACTACCTAGAGAGGTCCAGACATCGAATCTCACTATCTATAGAGGTCCAGACATCGAATCACACTACCTTGAAAGGTCCAGACATCGAATCTCACTACCTAGAGAGGTCCAGACACATCGAATCTCACTACCTAGAGAGGTCCAGACACATCGAATCTCACTATCTATAGAGGTCCAGACATCGAATCTCACTACCTAGAAAGGTCCAGACATCGAATCTCACTACCTAGAGAGGTCCAGACACATCGAATCTCACTATCTATAGAGGTCCAGACATCGAATCTCACTACCTTGAAAGGTCCAGACATCGAATCTCACTACCTAGAGAGGTCCAGACATCGAATCTCACTGCCTAGAGAGGTCCAGACATCGAATCTCACTGCCTAGAGAGGTCCAGACATCGAATCTCACTATCTATAGAGGTCCAGACACATCGAATCTCACTACCTAGAGAGGTCCAGACACATTGAATCTCACTACCTAGAGAGGTCCAGACACATCGAATCTCACTACCTAGAGAGGTCCAGACACATTGAATCTCACTACCTAGAGAGGTCCAGACACATCGAATCTCACTACCTAGAGAGGTCCAGACACATTGAATCTCACTACCTAGAGAGGTCCAGACATCGAATCTCACTACCTAGAAAGGTCCAGACATCGAATCTCACTACCTAGAGAGGTCCAGACATCGAATCTCACTGCCTAGAGAGGTCCAGACATCGAATCTCACTACATAGAGACCAAGTAAAGTCACTAAGAAACCACGACATCAAAGTCAGAAATTCTCAACTCCCGTGGCCTGATTCCAAACCAGAACCTTCTTGTCTAGAGGGAGGTCGGGTTCGATCCTGATCAGTGGGTCCCAGGTTCGTGCAGCTGTTAATGGGTACTGGATTTTTCTAAGAAAGAAAGACTGCACTGGCGCATTACCGACTAGATTACCCCAGAAATAATATGCTGAAGGTCTGTAAACAAAATTAAAAGAAGAAAGCAACGGTGCTACCACGTGACAAACTACAGAGCTTTGTCCCAGTGTTCAGTTTACGCTCAATGTCCACGTGTTCAACATGGAAGATTAGCCGTGGTCTGCTTTTCTCTGATCTTCCTTCTAGGGCCCACTTTATGGCATGTTCTTGTGATTGTTTCCGGATGTCTCTCTTGAGCAACTGACCAGTCCAGCTCTAAATTCTACCTGTTGTTTATCACAAGCTGCATCTCATTTGGCTGCACATTTTTATCAATTATTTATTTGTTACCGATTTTGTTTGGCCAAAATTTCCCTTGGTTTGGCTTTGTGAAGTAATATCAAGCATCACTTTTTTTCATTTTCTGTTAGTCTTCAGCATTGGTGATCTATATAAAGTTGTGTATACTATGCTGGGTGAATTAGTACATAATATAGTCAGTAATATCGTCATAACGCGCTGGCTTAGCGATACGAGGCTGGTTTAGCGATACGAGGCTGGTTTAGCTATACGAGGCTGATTTAGCTATACGAGGCTGGTTAACTATACCAGGCTGATTTAGCTATACGAGGCTGGTTTAGCTATACGAGGCTGGTTTAGCTAACCGAGGCTGGTTTAGTGATACGAGGCTGGTTTAGCTATACGAGGCTGGTTTAGTGATACGAGGCAGGTTTAGCTATACGAGGCTGGTTTAGCTATACCAGGCTGGTTTAGCTATACGAGGCTGATTTAGTGATACAGGCTGGTTTAGCTATACGAGGCTGGTTTAGCTATACGAGGCTGATTTAGTGATACGAGGCTGGTTTAGTGATACGAGACTGGTTTAGTGATACGAGGCTGGTTTAGCTATAGGAGGCTGGTTTAGCGATACGAGGCTGGTTTAGCGATACGAGGCTGGTTTAGCTATACGAGGCTGATTTAGCTATACGAGGCTGGTTTAGTGATACGAGGCAGGTTAGTAATACGAGGCTGGTTTAGCTATACGAGGCTGGTTTAGTAATACGATGCTGGTTTAGCTATACGAGGCTGGTTTAGCTATACGAGGCTGGTTTAGCTATACGAGGCTGATTTAGTAATACGAGGCTGGTTTAGTGATACGAGGCTGGTTAGTGATACGAGGTGGTTTAGCTATACGAGGCTGATTTAGCTATACGAGGCTGGTTTAGTGATACGAGGCTGGTTTAGCTATACGAGGCTGATTTAGCTATACGAGGCTGGTTTAACTATACGAGGCTGGTTTAGTGATACGAGGCTGGTTTAGTGATACGAGGCTGGTTTAGCTATACGAGGCTGGTTTAGCTATACGAGGCTGGTTTAGTGATACGAGGCTGGTTTAGCTATACGAGGCTGGTTCAGTGATCAAGCGTAGCATGGCGCTCACAACTCGACCCAGCTGATAAATGAATGGGTACCTTGTTCTCGGAGTTTTTTTTCAAAAAGTAGGGACAGCGAAGAAGAGAACCGGCCCCCTCATCTTGTATGGTGACGTTTATATTTCACCTCCCCAGCCAATTTATAAAAAAAAAACCGACGAAATATGTCAAGTGATTACATTTGAAATTAGTGCATGTGTGGGTGTCTTGTCCTTGTGTTTACATTGTTAACAGCTGTTGATGTCTTACAATGACTCTACTCATTCATTGCGTGCTGCCTCCACATCAAGGTTGGCTACGATGGAGCGCCATTTGATTCTGTCTATTGTGTTGAAGGTGCACGTTGTCATAGGTTCACTTGTCATCTTTTGATGTTATCAGTCCACTTAAGTATTGGTCTGCCTCAGTCTCGTCTACTTTGTATCTTGTCTTTCAGTTAACTTTTAGAAGGGTTTTATTTCTCTTCACATGTCCCAACAAAATTCAATTGTCTTTTTCCGAATTGTGTTAAGTTTTTTTTTTTTTTTTTTTTTTTAACTTCAGCTGATTCAGAACTTTCTTGTTTGTCTTCTTGTCCTCCAGCCAACTCTCCCCCATTTGTTCAAATAGGTCACATTTCAAAGGCTTCAATGTTCTATTGTTTTCTTATTTGATGTCCATGTGTCTACACCATACAGTAATGTTGAGTAAATGTAGCATTTTACAATTCGTTGTTTAGTTCTGATGTTATTTGCTTGATGTGAGTAAATTTGTGTATGTTGTTAAAATTGTGTTTTTTTTCTACTATTCTTAATCTTTTGTTTATTTCTGTCTTACATTTGCCGTCACATACATTAGCTATATTCTTGTATAGGTTCTTTCCATCTACTTCAATATATCTTTTGTATATTTTGTGTTTGTCTCTGCTAATGATAATAGTCGTTTTAATATTTACCCCACTACGACATTATATATGTAGCATCCTTTACCTTCATGGGCGTAATACCGACTACATTACCCCAAAAATCATGTGCCGAAGGTCTGTAAAATTTCTGGTCACTAACACCATATCCCTATACGCCACTTGGCGTGACGGGGGTACTTTAGTGAATCCTTTACCTTGACCCATTTTTTTTTTAGTTGACTATTAAATGTCCGATGTGAGGACGGCTATGTCTAACCGCTACGTCGTTACTACCGCCATTTTAATTATTTCACAAATATAGTTTATCTGCTTCTAGTCTCAGGTCTGTCACTTCATCTTCCACTGATTAGCGCATGAGCAGAGCTACATCTTCACGCAGTCAAGAAACACTAAGTATGAAGTTACAAGCTTAAAACTTCTCCAACTCTCTATTCGTAGAGACGGAAATAAATAGACAACAGCGGAAAGTGGAAGTAATAGATAATATTGGGAAAGTTGGCAGTTATTATTCCTTCAGCAGTCCCGCCCACAAGCCGTCAATCATGGCTATTATCCCTCCCCCTTTTAACGTTTTCTAATCACGCACTCGGGAAAATTCTCACTAAACTGCACGCTTGTAAATCCACGGCTTAGTAAGAAGGAATTAAATACTTTTACATTGCCATCATCGCATTTACCCACCTCGTCTTTCAGCTCAAACGCAGGCGAGGTAACACAATCTGGACTGTGTCCCGGGCACGTTTCTAGTCGCACACATCGCGAGCCTGACGTCGAGTTCTGTAATTCTTTTTTTTTCTTCAACGAGGGTGAGTTACACGACTTGTCGGATCACCTCGACCTCAGATTATCGTAGGAAAATTGAAAGATTCTTCTGATCATCCGCCGGGGGCATCCACTTGACCTTATTTATCCGCTAACCCTGTCTTTCTCTGTATTTTTCTTTCACTCTTCCTCGCTCATTACTTTTATTTTTATTATTTGTATAAGGGTCAGGGCGACCGCTGCTGTTACCGAGATATTCTCATTTCCAAAATTATGACGATGATATTGGAGCTCACGGTGTTGCTATGGTGATATTTCAGCTCGTTGTGTTGCTATGGTGATATTCCTTTTCACACTGTTGCTGTTGGGATTTGCGCGTTTTTAATGTTACTAATCAACTTTGTTTGAAAATGTTACAATACTGTTGTTATACTTCAAAAAGTTACTTACTACATTTCAGCTCGGTGTTACATGTTTTTTATTTATGTTTCGGGGTTCATAGTCTCAGTTACTTAGCTCATATTTAGCTCTAAACGTTGCTATGTTTATATTTAGCTCTAAACATTACTATGTTGATATTTAGCTGTAAATATTACTACTGTATGTTGATATTTAGCTGTAAATATTACTATGTTGATATTTAGCTGTAAATATTACTATGTTGATATTTAGCTGTAAATATTACTATGTTGATATTTAGCTGTAAATATTACTATGTGATATTTAGCTGTAAATATTGCTATGTTGATATTTAGCTCTAAATATTGCTATGTTGATAATTATCTCTAAACATTACTATGCTGATATTTAGCTCTAACATTACTATGTTGATATTTAGCTGTAAATATTACTATGTTGATATTTAGCTGTAAATATTACTATGTTGATATTTAGCTGTAAATATTGCTATGTTGATATTTAGCTCTAAATATTGCTATGTTGATAATTATCTCTAAAACATTACTATGTTGATATTTAGCTCTAACATTACTATGTTGATATTTAGCTGTAAATATTGTATATACAGCTTTTTTTTTTTTTTTGGGGGGGGGGGGGGGGGGGCCTCATCCGATCACAATGAAACATGCCCAACTTGGTCAGAGCCGCCAGGTGTAGAAATCTCATTACCATATATTTACACGTGTTTATGTTTTACAAGTTATCAAACTTCATCAAAGTCCTACTGCTTCTTGTATTTATCCTGTTCTGACATTCTAGCTCACTTAGTCACTAACTCACATTTTAATTTCCGATATTTCTGTTGATGCTTTCATTCTTATTAGTCAAAACTATCTTTTTCAGTGAACATGGATTTCATTTTCCATAGCCGTTGGTTTATATTATAATTGTGAAGGTCACGCCTTTTTTAATCTGGGCTGATTTTCTTACATTCTAATTGGCTGAGACGATTTGATATTCATTCATTCATTCATTCATTCATTCATTCATTCATTCATTAATTCATTCAATCATTCATTTTCCTCTTGGTCGAAGACAGCACATAGGGCGGAAGTCATAGTTTTCCATGATTTACGATTTGCTGCTAATTCGTTATTTCATAGTCCCATGGTTGAGCCTTCCCTAGTAATTGTTCTGCATAGCGATTCTTGTGGTCTACCTTGTTTACTTTGACCAGATGGTTTCCACACGAACACCTGAAGGGGAAAGTCTGTCTTCATTCATTCTCATACATGACCGATGCCAACGCCTTCTTCTTATAAAGTACAGCACGTTTTATTCTTTTGTTTCGTCTCTTAACTATTCGATTGATGATGAAATGTGTTCTCTCCAGCCAATGTTTGAGATCCCACGAAAACATTTGTTTTTAATGGCATTTAATTTCATATCTAAAGTCTTGATGGATTTTCCACTTTCCCATCCCTATGTTAGCAAAGGCATTTAATTTCATGTCTAAAGTCTTGATGGATTTCCCACTTTCCCATCCCTATGTTAGCAAAGGCATTTAATTTCATATCTAAAGTCTTGATGGATTTCCCACTTCCCATCCCTATGTTAGCAAAGGCATTTAATTTCATATCTAAAGTCTTGATGGATTTCCCACTTTCCCATCCCTATGTTAGCAAAGGCATTTAATTCATATCTAAAGTCTTGATGGATTTCCCACTTTCCTATCCCTATGTTAGCAAAGGCATTTAATTCATATCTAAAAGTCTTGATGGATTTCCCACTTTCCTATCCCTATGTTAGCAAAGGCATTTAATTTCATATCTAAAGTCTTGATGGATTTCCCACTTTCCTATCCCTATGTTAGCAAAGGCATTTAATTTCATATCTAAAGTCTTGATGGATTTCCCACTTTCCTATCCCTATGTTAGCAAAGGCATTTAATTTCATATCTAAAGTCTTGATGGATTTCCCACTTTCCTATCCCTATGTTAGCAAAGGCATTTAATTTCATATCTAAAGTCTTGATGGATTTCCCACTTTCCCATCCCTATGTTAGCAAAGGCATTTAATTTCATATCTAAAGTCTTGATGGATTTCCCACTTTCCCATCCCTATGTTAGCAAAGGCATTTAATTTCATGTCTAAAGTCTTGATGGATTTCCCACTTTCCCATCCCTATGTTAGCAAAGGCATTTAATTTCATATCTAAAGTCTTGATGGATTCCCACTTTCCCATCCCTATGTTAGCACTGGTATCACAGAGGAATTGAACAATCCAAGTTTTGTTCGTTTACTGAGAACTTTGAATCTCCAAATGTTCGTTACATTTTTGAAATCGTTTGATGCTAGTGCTATGCGTGTAATGATTTCTGATGTATTGTACATATTACTACTAGTTTGATATCCTAGTCAATGTTTAACTTAATTGACATTAGAATGTTTCATAAAGAAGGCTATTATTGCTATATCTGATATGTTCATGAACTAGCCTCGCTTCAACTAAGCTGAAATTGTAACTGTTATATTACTAGGACATTATCATTCTTAATAGCAGGCTGATATTATATAGGGTGTGTATAAGTCTCACTACACTTGGTATCTAGGTCAATTTGAAAAAATGTTTATGACGTCATCACAATATGTGCTCAATGGTAAGTTCACTTGTTGCGACAGTTTTCTTAATGACTTGTCTGGACTTTTAAGGATTCTGTCTTGGATATCTAAACATATTTCATCATTCACAGCAGGCCTACCAGATCGTGGAGCATCTTCCACATTTCCAGTAGCAATAAACTTATTCAACAAATTCATGACAGTGGGAGCACATATTGTGATGACGTCATAAACATTTTTTTTTCAAATTGACCTAGATACCAAGTGTAGTGAGACTTTATAAACACCCTGTACAATTCAGTGTTACTAGAATGATTTTATTAATCTTCTTGAGGCCAAAATAAATTATATATTTCATTATTTCTAGGACAAACATATAGCTTATAATAGTGACAGGCCATATTATATCTTTCATTATTTCTAGGATAAACATATAGCTTATAATAGTGACAGGCCATATTATATCTTTCATTATTTCTAGGATAAACATATAGATTATAATAGTGACAGGCGATCTTCCATTGTTACTAGTTATATGATATAACCTGCAATGAAAACAGATTGCCATCATATCTATTGTTACAATGTGCGGAATGCAGGCATTGAATGTCTAGAACAATCTACAGAATACCGACAATGGAACGTCAAAGTATGAAAAGCTGAATATTCAATAAATTGGCGTTTAAGATTATTCTTTTTCAAATAAAAATGTGTTCATTTTCGGATGTATCCGTGCTTTAAAAGCTTGTTAATTTATGTCTGTTCACACTTTGCTAAGACATTCTATAAATAGCTTGCTTTTCATACATTGCGATAAGATATCTTTCATTTTTTTATGTGTTTATAATTTATAACTTTGAGTGATAACAAGCTAATAATATAGCATGTGACTAGAATTACAACTTCTAATGATCATCATTATCATCAAGTACCGGGCCTACTGGCGTAGGTGGTCATGTCTCTCCACAACTTTCGATCTCGACAGCTATTTATCCTTTCTGTTGTTGACCTGCCAAGCCATTCTCTTAAGCTGTCTGTTTTTTTTTCTCTTTGCTTCCCTCTATCTCTTCGTCCCTCAATTTTTCCAGTTGTTACAATATATTCCAGTTGTTCTCTTCTCATTACATGGCCAAAAAATGATGATTGTTTCTTCCTAATATTGGAAATTAACTCTCTTTTTGCTTTGACCTCTCTCAGAACATTTTCATTACTCTTCTTAGCTGTCTATGGTACTCTCAACATTCTTTTGTAAAACCACATTTCTACAGACTCCAGTGATTTTCTTGTCTGTTGTCCTATTGTCCATGATTCGCATCCATATGTTAAGACTGGCTCTACATAACATTTAAGAACTCTTTTTTTCTTGTTTCTATTGTCAAAAATGGATTGCATAGTATCTTCCTCATTTTTTGAAAGCTGCTTTTGCCTGAGCCATTCTGCATCTCACCTCTTTCGCACATCTTCCGTCTGAGGTTAACAAAGTTCCTAAATATTTAAATTCATTTACCTGTTTTAATATTGTTTCACTTGTCTTTATTTTGCACTGAGGTGATGTCTTTTTCTTTATTGTTACCATTACCTCTGTCTTTTTGCTATTAAGGCTGAGTCCTTTCTAATGATACAAGACTGATATTATAACTTCCCTTGTTGCTAAGATAATGCTGTCGCTTGTAATGTTACCAAAATTACATTATAATTTTACATGTTACTATTGTGAAATTATTACTCTTATAACCATGTTACAAATGTTACTAGTCTTAATAATTTTCTCCTCGGTGATGTCGCCCTCGTTTTCTAGCTTTCTTTCCTACACCAGTTCAGTTTCAATGTGGAAATAACAGATATGTGTCTCTATCACAAAGCATGTAGTAGTAGGGATGCATGAATATCGATAAGAATATGTGTTTTAAAGAATAGATTCAAGTATACAATCTATACATATGGATAATAATTTTTTTTATCCCCAAGCATGTGTGTAAATATGTGAGCAATTAGAGTACTTATCTTAAAAATGTTTTTACGGTTAAGAACATATGCAGATAAGTAATTATGATTGGATATAGATAAGAATATGTTCTTAATGTGTAAGAATATACGTATAAGAACAGGAGCAGAAAATGATTTGTTAAAAACTGAAGTCAACAAACAAAAATGTTTAATCTCACCGTGGTAAAATCGCGTTTATATTTTTTTCCACACCCTCTTGGAACCCACGATACGCCCTTGATGACAGCATGCAATAACTGGACTAGTCATAATAGTGCAGAAGTAAACATTGAGAATAAGAAAAAATATACACGATAATGAGTGAATAGTTGAGACTATAAAAGTAAAACAGTAAAGTAAAGTACCCCGTCATGCCAAGTGGCGTATAGGGAATATGGTGTTAGTGACCATACATTTTACAGACCTTCAGCACATGATTTTTGGGGTAATGTGGTCGGTATTACGCCCGTGCCGCTTTACTTTCCCAGAAAAAATCCGGAACCCATTTAAGGCTGGTGAACCGGAAGCAGTCCGTTGGGATCGAACCCTACCTCTTGTCCTTTGTAGTCCAGTTAACTAACCCCTGAGCTATCGCGGCTCCCAGCTGAGACTATACAGCGCTATAAAAGAGAATGACGGAACAGTGGTTATCAACCGGTCTGGACTAGGGGGAACAATGCACGAGCTGCTGACGTAGACTTGAGCCCATTATTAGCTTCCAAAGGAGAGATGCTTTCATTCATTGAGAGTGGTGTTGTCATAGATGGCAGACAACTAAAACAAGTAGAGGAATTTACCCTGGTAGTCTAGTAACAAACGACAATTCACAAACAACAGAGATCATTTCAAGAAGCAACTAAGCTTGTCAAAGCATTGAACAACTATCACCACTGTTGTCCAACAAGGAAATAACTTTAGAGGCAAAACGGACACTCGACAATACAATCTTCATTCTAATTTTATGCTACCAATGCCAGTCCTTGACCCTAGATGCAAGAATAAACAAAAATAACCTCTGCTGAGATGAAATGTGTTAGATGAATGACAGGAAACAGCTGAGAGACAAGATCAGAAATGAAGAACTGTGAAAAAAAGTTATGAATAACCCCGCCATAGAATATATAAAGAACGATTATATAAGATGGTTTGGCTACGGGACAAAACAAACAAATCAAAACAGAACACAACGAGCCTTCAATAAACGTTGTGAGAACATCAGACCCAAGGGCCGACCATGAAATAGATGGATTGACAGAATATAGAAACACTAGGAAACATAACAGCAGCAGAGGCGGGTAGAAGAGCAAAATGCCGCGAATGATATCTCCCCTCGACACTGAGTGACAAATGAGGAAGAAAAGAAGAATAAAAAGAAGATTGTACATTAGTTTTCTTATTTCACGAATAAAAAACAGCGCGGGAAAACAAGGAAATAACACAACAAGCAGAATGAGGGCTCTACAAAATGTATCTTTATGAGAACTTTGTGCTACCATTTCCAGATCTAGACTCTAGAACAAACAAACAACGCACTACTACAAGATGAAATGTGTTAGACGAATGTCAGGAAACAGCTTGAGTGACAAGATCAGAAATGAAGAATTCTCCCTCGACGCTGAAAGGCAAATGAGGAAGGAAAGAGAAGAAGAACAACAAAAAAAAACAATATGTTCTAATTTGTATTTCACAATAAAATCTGGTGTAATATATTGTAATAATGTGATGTTTCATAATTAAATGAAACGGCTCGTAGTGTATCATAGATCTACAATTTCGATTTGGGAATGTTGTAAACAAGAAATGGCACGGATATGATTGTGTCACTCACCAGATATCCTAATCAACACTAATATGCATCAGATGATTGTGTCACTCACCAGATATCCTAATCAACACTAATATGCATCAGATGATTGTGTCACTCACCAGATATCCTAATCAACACTAATATGCATCAGATGATTGTGTCACTCACCAGATATCCTAATCAACACTAATATGCATCAGATGATTGTGTCACTCACCGGATATCCTAATCAACACTAATATGCATCAGATGATTGTGTCACTCACCGGATATCCTAATCAACACTAATATGCATCAGATGATTGTGCTACTTGGCCCACAGAAGTAGAAATACAAGCCTGTGTCTCTGCTATAAGTAACAGTAGTTCTGATTCCCATCATATAGTGGAGTATGGGGAATGTAGTGCTAGCGCCCATATTGTACTTTCTTTTATAATTTATCATATAATTACATTCGATTAAAAACACTTGTTTAAAGAAATGCGTGCACTGCGGCTTAATAATGAGAAAGTCACGACAAAATAAGAAGTTATATCCGACTTGTTTTTCCTGTAACTATTTCATTGCTAAATCGGCTTCACAAGTTGATCAGGTAACATAATTAGAGAGTATTTACCTTTTATTTTTATTCAACTTCTGCAACTCCATTTATACTCTTTCGGCCGTGGATGGAGAGATATCCCTCTTCGGCAGCCTCAAACACTGCAATGTGATGTTGTTTCACTGACCATCTAGCTCTGGGTCGGAGAGAGTTCTGTATCCTTCTTCCTATTTGATATTCATCATTTATGTAATGAAATCACAAAACTGGCGGACAAAACATTGTATTTGTTTTCTCACTAATTCAAGATGATTCTATGTGCACTCTTTAACCTACAAACTCATTTCTAGCCGTATCTCTTCTCTTCACTTCAGTTGTTTCCACCTATTTCTACATTTACAATCTTCTGCTTTATAGATGTCTTTAGTTATTATGTTTGACACTTCTAGCATAGATACCGCTACTTTCAAATATTATTAGTATTTCCAAATGTATAGGCCAATCAAAAAAAGAAGTAATGGTTATATCGAAGAAACAATCATCACCATCATGCAGCATAAAAATAAACGAGACAAATCTGAAACAAGTGCAACGTTTGAAATACTTGGGCACAATAATAACATCAGATGGGAGATGCACCACAGAAATAAAAAGCAGAATAGCTCAGGCCAAAATAGCATTTCAGAAAATGAAAAATATCTTATGCAACAAATCGATGTCAATAGAAATGAGAGAGTTCATCGGTGCTATATAGAACCAATTCTGACCTGTGGAAGCGAGTCATGGACAGTAGACAAACAAATGAAAAGACGATTAGAGGCCACAGAGATGGGATTTCTCAGAAGAATATTGAAAGTTCCCTGGACAGCTAAAAAGACCAACGAGGAAGTTCTCAAAGAGGTCAACACAAAAAGGGAGCTCTTAAAAAACATCAGACATAAGCAATCAACATTTTTCGGGCACATCATGAGAAGAGGAAAGTTGGAATACTTGGTTACAACTGGCAAAATAAAAGGAAAGAGAGATCGCGGACGACAAAGAGAGAAAATACTGGATAGCTTTGTGTCATGGCATGGAAAACAGTCAACAACAGAACTGATACGATGCACTGTAGATAGAAGATTGTGGAAGGACATGATCGCCTACGCCAACCGGTATGACACATGATGATGATAGGTCAATCGTTTGATAAAACGTATTACCACTTCAGTTAATAAATGTGATATCGATGAGCATAATTATTTTTTGCATACAACTTCATTGATGCAGGAACAAGCTACAAGACACAATTTTGATATTTGTAAACCGCGACACAGTAGACCGGCCAGTTTGAAAACCACTGCCCCAAACTTATTAATTGTTATTTCCAAGCCTCATTCTGACATGAACAGAAATCGAACAAGAATGTCTATTTATAATCATCATCATATATCGATCGTTTCTGCGGTGGAATAAGCGGGCAAAATTAATTTAATTATTCATGCCTAGTGCCGTCTCCGCACGCAAGTTTGACTGCATTTGTCGGTTGTCACTCTCACATTGCTCTTACATTTTCATGTGCTGCTTCTTATTAGTCATTCTTTTCCTTTTCCTTTTTTCCTTTGTCTTTTCTTATTCTTTTTTCTCTCCTCTTTTCTCTTCTTCTTCATTTCTCCATTGTCATTTATTTTCCTCATTTTGCTCCTCTTATTCCTTCTTCGTTTTTTCTTACCTTTTATTCTTTTCGTCCTGCTCCTCATTTTCTTTATTTATCTTTTTCTCCTACTTTTCTTAATCGTTTGCTCTTCTCGATTTCTTTGTCGTTGTTCTTACTGTTTTTTTTTCTTCCTCTTCTTTTCGTCTTCTTCTTTCTCTTGTTTTCTTTCATTATAGCCCTTCATCATTTTCCTCTCTTCTTTTTTCGTTGTTTTTCGATTGTTGTACGTTTCTTCTTCTTGCCTCATTCCATTTTCTTCTTTCCTTCTTCCTCTTTGATTATACTCACTCGATGTAGCTTATTATACTCATTCGATGTAGCTTATTATACTCATTCGTTGTAACTTATTATACTCACTCGATGTAGCTTATTATACTCATTCGTTGTAACTTATTATACTCATTCGATGTAGCTTATTATACTCATTCGTTGTAACTTATTATACTCACTCGATGTAGCTTATTATACTCATTCGTTGTAACTTATTATACTCATTCGATGTAGCTTATTATACTCATTCGTTGTAACTTATTATACTCATTCGTTGTAACTTATTATACTCATTCGTTGTAACTTATTATACTCATTCGTTGTAACTTATTATACTCATTCGATGTAGCTTATTATACTCATTCGTTGTAACTTATTATACTCATTCGTTGTAACTTATTATACTCATTCGTTGTAGCTTATTATACTCATTCGATGTAGCTTATTATACTCATTCGATGTAGCTTATTATACTCATTCGATGTAGCTTATTATACTCATTCGTTGTAGCTTATTATACTCATTCGATGTAGCTTATTATACTCATTCGTTGTAACTTATTATACTCATTCGTTGTAACTTATTATACTCATTCGTTGTAACTTATTATACTCATTCGATGTAGCTTATTATACTCATTCGTTGTAGCTTATTATATTCATTCGTTGTAGCTTATTATACTCATTCGTTGTAGCTTATTATACTCATTCGTTGTAGCTTATTATACTCATTCGTTGTAGCTTATTATACTAATTCGTTGTAGCTTATTATACTCATTCGTTGTAGCTTATTATACTCATTCGTTGTAACTTATTATACTCATTCGATGTAGCTTATTATACTCATTCGTTGTAGCTTATTATACTCATTCGTTGTAGCTTATTATACTCATTCGTTGTAGCTTATTATACTCATTCGTTGTAGCTTATTATATTCATTCGATGTAGCTTATTATACTCATTCGTTGTAACTTATTATACTCACTCGATGTAGCTTATTATACTCATTCGTTGTAGCTTATTATACTCATTCGATGTAGCTTATTATACTCACTCGATGTAGCTTATTATACTCATTCGATGTAGCTTATTATACTCATTCGATGTAGCTTATTATACTCACTCGATGTAGCTTATTATACTCATTCGATGTAGCTTATTATACTCATTCGATGTAGCTTATTATACTCACTCGATGTAGCTTATTATACTCACTCGATGTAGCTTATTATACTCACTCGATGTAGCTTATTATACTCATTCGTTGTAGCTTATTATACTCATTCGTTGTAACTTATTATACTCATTCGATGTAGCTTATTATACTCACTCGATGTAGCTTATTATACTCATTCGTTGTAACTTATTATACTCATTCGATGTAGCTTATTATACTCACTCGATGTAGCTTATTATACTCACTCGATGTAGCTTATTATACTCATTCGATGTAGCTTATTATACTCATTCGATGTAGCTTATTATACTCACTCGATGTAGCTTATTATACTCACTCGATGTAGCTTATTATACTCACTCGATATAGCTTATTATACTCACTCGATGTAGCTTATTATACTCACTCGATGTAGCTTATTATACTCACTCGATGTAGCTTATTATACTCACTCGATGTAGCTTATTATACTCATTCGTTGTAACTTATTATACTCACTCGATGTAGCTTATTATACTCATTCGTTGTAACTTATTATACTCACTCGATGTAGCTTATTATACTCACTCGATGTAGCTTATTATACTCATCGTTGCACTTTTAAACAAAAACTGTTTCCGCTGTTAAACTTGCAATCCAACTTACTTTATCTATTCTGTCTTCCATTCAAAGCGTTCGATTTTGTTGTAGTAGGTTTTTTTTTTAACTCGAGTTTTATTTAATCTGTAATTCCTTTTAACTTTACCAAGAATGGCAGCATATCTCCAGGACCATCAGGTGAAGACCTCTAGGCCTTGGTCAGCTCTGATTCGTTGATCCTAAAACCAATATTTGTCTCGCAGATTGCACCAGGTCTGGCCCCATATTTCGGTTTTTACTTTTCAACTTGTCTTGATCTCGATCACTTTCTCTTTTTGTCTATTACATTGTCGTCTTGTACATTGTCATCTTGTACATTGTCGTCTTGTACATTGTCATCTTGTACATTGTCATCTTGTACATTATCGTCTTGTACATTGTCATCTTGTACATTGTCATCTTGTACATTGTCATCTTGTACATTGTCATCTTGTACATTGTCGTCTTGTACATTGTCATCTTGTACATTGTCGTCTTGTACATTGTCATCTTGTACATTGTCATCTTGTACATTATCGTCTTGTACATTGTCATCTTGTACATTGTCATCTTGTACATTGTCGTCTTGTACATTGTCATCTTGTACATTATCGTCTTGTACATTGTCATCTTGTACATTATCGTCTTGTACATTGTCGTCTTGTACATTGTCATCTTGTACATTATCGTCTTGTACATTGTAGTCTTGTACATTGTTGTCTTGTACATTGTTGTCTTGTACATTGTCGTCTTGTACTTTGTCGTCCTGTACATTATCGTCTTGTACATTGTCGTCTTGTACTTTGTCGTCCTGTACATTGTTGTCTTGTACATTGTTGTCTTGTACATTGTCGTCTTGTACATTGTCATCTTGTACATTGTAGTCTTGTACATTGTAGTCTTGTACATTGTTGTCTTGTACATTGTTGTCTTGTACATTGTCGTCTTGTACTTTGTCGTCCTGTACATTATCGTCTTGTACATTGTCGTCTTGTACTTTGTCGTCCTGTACATTATCGTCTTGTACATTGTTGTCTTGTACATTGTTGTCTTGTACATTGTCGTCTTGTACATTGTAGTCTTGTACATTGTTGTCTTGTACATTGTAGTCTTGTACATTGTCGTCTTGTACATTGTTGTCTTGTACATTGTTGTCTTCTACATTGTTGTCTTGTACATTGTCGTCTTGTACATTGTCATCTTGTACATTGTCGTCTTGTACATTGTTGTCTTGTACATTGTTGTCTTGTACATTGTTGTCTTGTACATTGTCATCTTGTACATTGTCGTCTTGTACATTGTTGTCTTGTATATTGTTGTCTTGTACATTGTTGTCTTGTACATTGTCATCTTGTACATTGTCGTCTTGTACATTGTGGTCTTGTACATTGTCATCTAGTACATTGTCATCTTGTACATTGTCATCTTGTACATTGTCATCTAGTACATTGTCATCTAGTACATTGTCATCTTGTACATTGTTGTCTTCTACATTGTTGTCTTGTACATTGTTGTCTTCTACATTGTCGTCTTGTACTTTGTCGTCCTGTACATTATCGTCTTGTACATTGTTGTCTTGTACATTGTCGTCTTGTACTTTGTCGTCCTGTACATTGTTGTTTTGTACATTGTCGTCTTGTACTTTGTCGTCCTGTACATTATCGTTTTGTACATTGTCGTCGTGTACATTGTCATCTTGTACATTGTTGTCTTGTACATTGTCGTCTTGTACTTTGTCGTCCTGTACATTATCGTCTTGTACATTGTTGTCTTGTACATTGTTGTCTTGTACATTGTCATCTTGTACATTATCGTCTTGTACATTGCCATTAAGTGTCTTATCTTCATGTAGCTTGTCTTCTAGTGCCTTGCTGTCAAGTACCTTATCGTCTAGTACCTTATCGTCTAGTACCTTATCGTCTGGTACCTTATCGCCTAGTACCTTATCGTCTAGTTCCTTATTGTTTAGTACCTTATCGTCTAGTACCTTATCGTCTAGTACCTTATCGTCTAGTACCTTATCGCCTAGTACCTTATCGTCTAGTTCCTTATTGTTTAGTACCTTATCGTCTAGTACCTTATCGTCTAGTACCTTATCGTTTAGTATTTTATCGTCAAGTACCTTGTCGTGGAGTACTTTGTCATCTAATACCTCATCGTATAGTACATTGTCGTCTAATACATTATTGCTGAGTGCCGTATCATCTAGAATCTTGTCATGTGGTACATAAACTCAGAGCTTGTACTCTACAGACCTTGATGTCTAGTAATATTTTTTACCTATGTGCCTTTTGTACTCTTAAGTCTTTAATTTTTGCTCAATTAAAATACTTCATATATCTAAGTCTACACATTTTTCATTGTTTTTGTTTTGTTTTTTAGTAGAAAATATTTCATTTTGATGATTTCAATTTTATGGTGTCATGGTGGCTGCATGTAGATAATTTTTTTCTGACTCGGCTCTTGTTGACGTGTTTAAATGATATAAGCGACAGTCTAGTTGTGAAGTAATATGTTGCTATTCCCCGGTGTAGTTATGTTTACTTCTGACGATCGGATGGACTGTGAACTTGCTAGATATTTTAATGGAATATGATTTCTTCTGTCGGCGTGTTACCTATCACCGATAGGCCAACGTGTGTTCCGGATTCTACAGGCAAATATCTATTTTGACAACAATGACGCCTAGCGGGATATCCGTCCCGAATGTACACAGTCTGTGACAGTAGATGGGGTGGAAGAATCAGAAATGGACAACGGCCCAGAAAGCGAAAACAGCAAAGTGTGTGGTACACAGGAGGCATATTCAAGGCACGAAAGACGAATGTGGCTGACCCCCGGGAAAGAGATTGGAGCCTCATACTGTTCCAAAGGAAACCATGGAGAGACTGGTGGACATCAACATTGAAGGAATGTACATGAAGACAGTTCAGAACTACAACTACCTTGGACATTCTATAACCAGTGATAGAAAATGTACAACTGAAATAAACAAAACAATAGGAATGACAAAAAAGTAATTTTAATGTCATGAAGAACGTACTAACATCAAGAAAAATAACACTAGGGCTAAAACTAAGAATAGCAAAATGTTATATCTTCTCAACATTTCTGTATGGTGCAGAAACATGGACATTAGACAAGAAAACAGAACGGAAAATTGAAGCCTTTGGAATGTGAATTTACAAAAGAATATGTACAATTGTTTGGAAAGAAAAGAAAACAAACGATGAAGTCTTAAAACAACTAAGAATGAAAAGAGAACTACTATACACAATTCAAACAAGACAAATGAGATTTTTGGAGCATGTTAAAAGACACAGCAGACTAGTAAAAGTAATCTTGGAAGGGAAAATAGAAGGTAAAAGAGGCAAAGGCAGACCAAGACTAACATGGACGAGTAACATTAAAAAATGGACAAGTCAGCCTATGACAACCTGCACCATCAAAGCAGGAGACAGAGCAGAATAGAGTTTCATGGTAACCCTCCTTCAATGCGGAGACGGCACTCGAAGATGATGATGATGATAACGATTGATTGGAATAACGTTTATGTTTATGTATAACGATTGATTGGAAATAACGTTTATGTTTATGTATAACGATTGATTGTAAATAACGTTTATGTTTATGTATAACGATTGATTGTAAATAACGTTTATGTTTATGTATAACGATTGATTGGAAATAACGTTTATGTTTATTTACAACGATTGATTGCATATGATGTTTATATTTATGTAACTGCTTGTATATGATGTTTATGTTTATGTAGTGATTGTTTGAGATAGTCCGCGCTGGCCTATCGATTACTCAATGACATTCAATGTCCGCCTTAAAAGGGCGTTAATTTGACCTAGAGTTGTGTTATGTGTGCCGCGGTTTCCATTTTGTTACGACTTCTCTATGTGACATATCACCACATACGAATTCTTTGTATGTACCTCAAGCGTAAAACTGTACCATGTGAAATGAGATGCGTAAATCTGCAAACAAAACAGGGCTACATATGGATCTTATGAAATAAAACTAACAGTAGGGACTGATTATATCGGGCATAAAAGAATTAAATGTTCGGACATCTGGCCAGTTGTAAAACACTGGTACGAACATCTACTTCGAGGTAAGAGGACAACACAGGTATAAACATCTACTTCGAGGTAAGAGGACAACACAGGTATAAACATCTACTTCGAGGTAAGAGGACAACACAGGTATAAACATCTACTTCGAGGTAAGAGGACAACACAGGTATAAACATCTACTTCGAGGTAAGAGGACAACACAGGTACGAACATCTACTTCGAGGTAAGAGGACAACACAGGTACGAACATCTACTTCGAGGTAAGAGGACAACACAGGTACGAACATCTACTTCGAGGTAAGAGGACAACACAGGTACGAACATCTACTTCGAGGTAAGAGGACAACACAGGTATAAACATCTACTTCGAGGCAAGAGGACAACACAGGTACGAACATCTACTTCGAGGTAAGAGGACAACTCAGGTATAAACATCTACTTCGAGGTAAGAGGACAACACAGGTACGAACATCTACTTCGAGGTAAGAGGACAACACAGGTATAAACATCTACTTCGAGGTATAAAGACAACACAGGTATAAACATCTACTTCGAGGTAAGAGGACAACACAGGTACAAACATCTACTTCGAGGTAAGAGGACAACACAGGTACAAACATCTACTTCGAGGTAAGAGGACAACATAGGTACAAACATCTACTTCGAGGTAAGAGGACAACATAGGTACAAACATCTACTTCGAGGCAAGAGGACAACATAGGTACAAACATCTACTTCGAGGTAAGAGGACAACATAGGTACAAACATCTACTTCGAGGCAAGAGGACAACATAGGTACAAACATCTACTTCGAGGCAAGAGGACAACATAGGTACAAACATCTACTTCGAGGTAAGAGGACAACATAGGTACAAACATCTACTTCGAGGTAAGAGGACAACACAGGTACAAACATCTACTTCGAGGCAAGAGGACAACACAGGTACGAACATCTACTTCGAGGCAAGAGGACAACACAGGTACAAACATCTACTTCGAGGTAAGAGGACAACACAGGTACGAACATCTACTTCGAGGTAAGAGGACAACACAGGTACAAACATCTACTTCGAGGCAAGAGGACAACACAGGTACAAACATCTACTTCGAGGCAAGAGGACAACACAGGTACGAACATCTACTTCGAGGTAAGAGGACAACACAGGTACGAACATCTACTTCGAGGTAAGAGGACAACACAGGTACAAACATCTACTTCGAGGCAAGAGGACAACACAGGTTTGGGTCGAAAGACAAAATCTGAGAGTAATGCAACCAGCAATGTACAACCTCCTTCCTAGAACATCTCTCTGCACAGGTAGCAGAACAAACGAAAAAAGGGCATAAGTAGAACAAACAAAAGGGCATAAGTAGAACAAACAAAAGGGCATAAGTAGAACAAACAAAAGGGCATAAGTAGAACAAACAAAAGGGCATACGAAGGAAAAATGAAAGAAAAGGTAGGACAAGCGAAAAAAAAGCAACAGGGCATATGTAGAATAAAGTAGAATTTTACTGCTATCCAATATTTCTTTACTGCTATCCAATATTTCTTTACTGCTATCTTGTCATTTTTTAATACTATCCGCTATTATTTTATACTACCAATCGATATTTTTTTACTACTATACTGTATCTTTTGCTGCTATCCGCTTTTTATATTTCTTACTGCTGTCCGCTATTTTTTTTTTTCAAATTTGTTATTTTTATTTGCGGTTGTTTTGTTATCACATTTATTTTTATACAATGATTGTTGTTGAACGGTCATCGTCACTCTACACCGGACGATCCCATAGGTGCTCCTATTTATCGCACGAGAATCTCGAGAAAACCCGACGGAAATCCTGGCCCACGTGCATGATCTCCATAGCGCGGCCTTCGGCCCACTGTACGGTCTTGCTGACTATTTTGCCCGGAAAACGGCCATATTTAAGGCCTACTCTTTTCTATTTTAACAGCCAAGAATTCTTTAACGTGCGCGAGTGCACATGGGATGTCCTGTTTTACGTCGTTGTCCGAGAGGGTTAGATGTGGGATCTCACTGCCAAGGTAATCATGGCAGGTCATCATCATGATGACATCAACGATTCATGTGTTTCTGTTGTTGACAAATCACCACAGCTTGTAGCAGCCTTTGAACCGGATGTCAAGAGGCTGATATCGTACCTCTAGCCTACCCCATCCCCCCACCAACCCACTAACGGTTGATTCGTTATACTATTTATACTTTTATAGCGTGTCATACATAATACTCTTTGTCTTTATCATTTATTTATAACAGTATCGATAGTTTGTGAAACTGCTCATATTTCTGCTGTAGCTGTTAATACAACAAAGTAACCATAGTTTATGATTAGGCCCATCTATTATAATTGGTAACCGCGATAGCTCACTGGCTACTTAACTGGACTACAAAGGATAAGAGGTCGCGTTCAATCCTGATCGACGGCTTCCAGGTTTCTATCTATTGACCTTTCGAGCCGTAGCCGGCCCATAGGGCGTAGGCCAAGATACTCCTCTTATTCCAGGTTTACCCAACCTTTAATGGGTACCGGATTTTTTTCTGGGAAAATAAAGCAGCACAGGCGTAATACCGACCACATTACCCTAAAAATCATGTGCCGAAGGTCTGTAAAAATGATGGTCACTAATTCCCTATACGCCATTTAAATTGTTGACCATCTATTATAATGACACTGGTTCGTGGCTTCGTTGATTACCATTCATTTGTCAAGTGTTTTGCGCTTATTTATTTATAATTGTTATCTTTTATCGACTCTTCATATATTATGAATATGCTTATTATGAGTGTTCAGAGAGTTTAGCATTTTCTAAAAGTTGTTTTCTGATATAATTATTTCTGTTGCAAGCATTTACCCATAGGATTTGCTGTAAACTGTTGTTCCTTCACATTGTATTTACAACTGTTGTTCCTTCACATTGTATTTACAACTGTTGTTGCTTCACATTGTATTTACAACTATTGTTTCTTCACATTGTATTTACAACTGTTGTTTCTGCACATTGTATTTACAAGTATTGTTTCTTCACACTGTATTTACAACTGTTGTTTCTGCACATTGTATTTACAACTGTTGTTTCTTCACAGCTGTTGTTTCTTCACATTGTATTTACAACTATTGTTTCTTCACATTGTATTTACAACTGTTGTTTCTGCACATTGTATTTACAACTATTGTTTCTTCACATTGTATTTACAACTGTTGTTTCTGCACATTGTATTTACAACTATTGTTTCTTCACGTTGTATTTACAACTGTTGTTTCTTCACATTGTATTTACAACTGTTGTTTCTTCACAGCTGTTGTTTCTTCACATTGTATTTACAACTATTGTTTCTTCACATTGTATTTACAACTATTGTTTCTTCACATTGTATCTACAACTATTGTTTCTTCACATTGTATTTACAACTATTGTTTCTTCACACTGTATTTACAACTGTTGTTTCTGCACATTGTATTTACAACTATTGTTTCTTCACGTTGTATTTAAAACTATTGTTTCTTCACGTTGTATTTATAGCTGTTGTTTATCATTATTTATATTTACTCTTTCAACCTCTTCTGCTCTTTTATATTCTTTTTCCTTAATTCGTCGCCGTCGTCTGCTTCTTCGTCGTCTTCTTCTTCATCAGTGTCCTATTATTCTCTTCTGTGTTAACCCAACGATTCGACTTCACATGAGCATTTGTAGTACCAGTTTACCGTTTACATTTGACTGCTATCCGCTGGTCCAGATTGATCAATCCTCGAACAGATACGTTCACATTTGACTGCTACCTGCTGGCCCAGTTTGATCAATCCTCTAACAAATACGTTCACATTTGACTGCTATCCGCTGGTCCAGTTTGATCAATCCTCGAACAGATACGTTCACATTTGACTGCTACCTGCTGGCCCAGTTTGATCAATCCTCTAACAAATACACTGCGACCTGGTACAGCAACATTTGGAAAGTTATAGTTCACTGAATCTGTCACAGTCAGCTATGAGTCTATGTTTCCGCCTGTCTTTTTTGTTTCTGAATATTTGTTTAAAAATTAAGCTGCTATTTTTCAATATTATTTATGGTAACAGCTATTATTTTTTATACTATTTACGTTCACGGCTGTTGTTTCTTCAAAATTCATAAATTCACGACTGTTGTTTCTTCAAAATTCATAAATTCACGGCTGTTGTTTCTTCAAAATTCATAAATTCACGGCTGTTGTTTCTTCAAAATTCATAAATTCACGGCTGTCGTTTCTTCAAAATTCATATATTCACGGCTGTTGTTTCTTCAAAAATCATATATTCACGGCTGATGTTTTGCAACACTATTTAAGAATACAGTTTCACATTAATTATACTTAAGTGCACCCACCGTTACCCCATTAATCCAATGTTTTCTAAAAAAAACAGCAAAACCGTTTGACCATATAAAAGCAATGGGATTGATACACTTTATTGATAAATCAACCTTCAGATAAATAAAGCAAATAAACAGTGAACATTGTGTGGAAGGATGAGGAAGAAAGCCACATCCCCATCTTGCATAAATGATGGATCTGTATTCAGTTGTGGATATGAAATATTATATCCGGAAACAGTCGCTGACTAGAAGGCAGAAATTATCGACCAATCACTAGGCTTTGGTTATTATTTCATTTACAAATGTGTTTTCTCGTCAAGCCCTAGATGTTTGTTGTTGTAATATGGTCCCTGGACACGGGGAATTGTTGTTAAAGTAAGTCACGTGATCAGACCACAGAGAAATGACAGCTGGAATATTGAGCCGTGCAGATATATATATGTATATTGTTTTTTTTTTTTTGCCCTCTCAATGTACGTGGATGCGCTAGTGCGCGCATGTGTGTGTGTTTTGCACAGTTGGCTAAGGTCAATCTTTGAACGGGGGTTGAAATAATTTTAATTAGATTAGTATGTGCCGTGCAGACTTATATATTCTGACATTCTTACTAGTTATATACATACACATATATATCAACATATCGAGAAACAAATGTCAAGATCGGCACCTCAGTCACATATACATGTGGGCAGGCGCCCCCAGACTGCTGAATCCCCAATTCAAGACAATATTATATAGTAAATTGAGAAGAATTCATTGGTCAATAGATAAAAAAAAAACTAAAGGTAAAACTATATGGGCTATGCAAGAACCAACAAATATCACTAAATGGCATTGGGCCGAAGGGCGTCAGGTCACAGGTTTCTAGATCCATAACACCAACAACAACATACTTCAGGTGAGCGAACGATAGAGATTCTCCCCCACCTCTTGACGGTAACTACTAGTAAGAGCATGGCTCTTGACGGTAACTCCTAGTTACAGCCTTATATATGGCTCTTGACGGTAACTCCTAGTTACAGCCTTATATATGGCTCTTGACGGTAACTCCTAGTTACAGCCTTATATATGGCTCTTGACGGTAACTCCTAGTTACAGCCTTATATATGGCTCTTGACGGTAACTCCTAGTAACAGCCTTATACATGGCTCTTGACGGTAACTCCTGGTAACAGCCTTATATATGGCTCTTGACGGTAACTACTAGTAACAGCCTTATATATGGCTCTTGACGGTAACTACTAGTAACAGCCTTATATATGGCTCTTGACGGTAATTACTAGAACAGCCTTATATATGGCTCTTGACGGTAACTCCTAGTAACAGCCTTATATATGGCTCTTGACGGTAACTCCTAGTAACAGCCTTATATATGGCTCTTGACGGTAACTCCTAGTAACAGCCTTATATATGGCTCTTGACGGTAACTACTAGTAACAGCCTTATATATGGCTCTTGACGGTAACTACTAGTAAATGCCTTATATATGGCTCTTGACGGTAACTACTAGTAACAGCCTTATATATGGCTCTTGACGGTAACTCCTAGTAAATGCCTTTTATATGGCTCTTGACGGTAACTACTAGTAACAGCCTTATATATGGCTCTTGACGGTAACTACTAGTAACAGCCTTATATATGGCTCTTGACGGTAACTACTAGTAACAGCCTTATATATGGCTCTTGACGGTAACTACTAGTAACAGCCTTATATATGGCTCTTGACGGTAACTACTAGTAAATGCCTTATATATGGCTCTTGACGGTAACTACTAGTAACAGCCTTATATATGGCTCTTGACGGTAACTACTAGTAACAGCCTTATATATGGCTCTTGACGGTAACTACTAGTAACAGCCTTATATATGGCCCTTGACGGTAACTACTAGTAACAGCCTTATATATGGCTCTTGACGGTAACTACTAGTAACAGTCTTATATATGGCTCTTGACGGTAACTACTAGTAACAGTCTTATATATGGCTCTTGACGGTAACTACTAGTAACAGCCTTATATATGGCTCATTTCGTCTTGTCAGATGGTCTAGTGGAGGCTATTGTGTAATTTGTTTGTTTGTTGAGGTTTTGTTTTTGTCGAACAGCTTCTCTTGTGGCTACTTCTACCAATGTTTGACAAACACACACGGTCACAGATTGAACAAATCAGGCACACTGGTCCACAGGGTTTTCCATCCTTTTTCATGAGTCTTTTCTCTTCTAAGTTTTGCCTTAGCACAGTCTCAAATGACGTTATACTATTCCTTATACATGCTCTCCATGATGTGCGATCACTTGCCAGATGTTCTCAGTCATTTTCACATATGGAGAATTCATTCAGAGATGATTTACAGATGTCTCTATATGGTAGTTTAGGTCTGCCGATTTGTCTCTTCCGTGTATTATTTCACCATATAGTATTTGCTTGGGATGCGTTTTTATTCCATTTGCTGGACGTGCCCCAGCCTTCTTAATCTCCGACATCTGAGCATCAACATGCTTGTTGGGGTCTCAGCACGTTGCAAGACAGTTAAGTTGGTTATTTTGTCCTGCCATTTGATGTACACTATTCTGCGAAGACATCGCATGTGGAAGACATTTAGTCTTTTTTCATGATTTGAATATGTTGTCCATGTTTCAGATCCATATGATTGTGTGCTAAGCTCACAAGTTTGATATATTAAGAGTTTGGTCAAAAAGCCTTACCAGTTTGCTTAATTAAGTGCAAAGAGACCGTGAGGGAACGTAACCCAGTGCTAAAAAAGGTCGCACCTAAGTCGGATGTGTTAGGCCTAAATGTGTAAATATCACAGCTTTGTTGATATCACAGCTTTGTTGATATCACAGCTTTGTTGATATCACAGCTTTGTTGATATCACAGCTTTGTTGATATCACAGCTTTGTTGCAAGACACAACACAACGTGGCTATACCACTTAACATCATTTTTTTACCAGTGGACAAAGAAGAGAAGTATTCGTCGAGTGATTGCTGAAAAGGAAGAACATGACGATGATGTAGAAATATTTCTATTGCTCATTCTCCTAATCTCCAGTGTACAATGATCACATTGCATGTTCTCCTAATCTCCAGTGTACAATGATCACATTGCTCATTCTCGTAATCTCCAGTGTATAATGATCACATTGCTCATTCTCCTAATCTCCAGTGTACAATGATCACATTGCTCATTCTCGTAATCTCCAGTGTATAATGATCACATTGCTCATTCTCCTAATGTCCAGTGTACAATGATCACATGCATGTTCTCCTAATCTCCAGTGTACAATGATCACATTGCTCATTCTCCTAATCTCCAGTGTACAATGATCACATTGCTCATTCTCGTAATCTCCAGTGTATAATGATCACATTGCATGTTCTCCTAATCTCCAGTGTACAATGATCACATTGCATGTTCTCCTAATCTCCAGTGTACAATGATCACATTGCTCATTCTCCTAATCTCCAGTGTACAATGATCACATTGCTCATTCTCCTAATCTCCAGTGTACAATGATCACATTGCTCATTCTCGTAATCTCCAGTGTATAATGATCACATTGCATGTTCTCCTAATCTCCAGTGTACAATGATCACATTGCTCATTCTCGTAATCTCCAGTGTACAATGATCACATTGCTCATTCTCGTAATCTCCAGTGTACAATGATCACATTGCTCATTCTCGTAATCTCCAGTGTATAATGATCACATTGCTCATTCTCCTAATGCCCAGTGTACAATGATCACATTGCATGTTCTCTAATCTCCAATGTACACCAATCCCATTGTTCCTTCTCCCAATCTCCACTGTACATCCAGCTCCATTGTCTTTTCACCTAATATTCACTGCACACTAATCCCATTGTTCCTTCTCCCAATCTCCACTGTATATCCAGCTCCATTGTCTTTTCACCTAATATTCACTGCACACCAATCCCATTGTTCCTTCTCCCAATCTCCACTGTACATCCAGCTCCATTGTCTTTTCACCTAATATTCACTGCACACCAATCCCATTGTTCCTTCTCCTAATCTCCACTGCACTTTAATTGTAATTTTCTTTCTTCTATTCTCAACTGCACACCAATCCTATAATTCCTTATAATCTCCACTATATATCAGCCTCATTTGTCCTTTCTCCAAATCTCTATTGTCCCTTCTCCTAATCTCTATTGTCCCTTCTCTTAATCTCTGTTTCCCTTCTCCAAATCTCTATTGTCCCTTCTCCAAATCTCTATTGTCCCTTCTCCAATTCTCTATTGTCCCTTCTCCAAAAATCTATTGTCCCTTCTCCAAATCTCTGTTGTCCCTTCTCCAAATCTCTATTGTCCCTTCTCCTAATCTCTTTTGTCCCTTCTCCTAATCTCTATTTTCCCTTCTCCAAATCTCTAGTGTCCCTTCTCCTAATCTCTATTGTCCCTTCTCCTAATCTCTATTGTCCCTTCTCCTAATCTCTATTGTCCCTTCTCCAAATCTCTATTGTCCCTTCTCCTAATCTCTATTGTCCCTTCTCCTAATCTCTGTTGTCCCTTCTCCTAATCTCTATTTCCCTTCTCCAAATCTCTAGTGTCCCTTCTCCTAATCTCTCTTGTCCCTTCTCCTAATCTCTATTGTCCCTTCTCCTAATCTCTATTTTCCCTTCTCCAAATCTCTAGTGTCCCTTCTCCTAATCTATATTGTCCCTTCTCCTAATCTATATTGTCCCTTCTCCTAATCTCTATTGTCCCTTCTCCTAATCTCTATTGTCCCTTCTCCTAATCTCTATTGTCCCTTCTCCTAATCTATATTGTCCCTTCTCCAAATCTCTATTGTCCCTTCTCCTAATCCCCACACCAACTACATTTCCTCTCTCCTAAAATCCACTGCCCCTATCGTCACTTCCAATGAGCCTATTCGTCTAATTCTCGATGCCTCTTTCAACTTCTCTTTCACTTCTGCTAACTCTAGTCCATAATTTACACTAAATTTTCACTATTTGACAAAGGAAAAATCCGCTTGTAATCTCGGGCATTAGATTATGCTTGCGTTTCCAAGCCAACAAAAGCCCGCACAATTAGGGACTTGACGCTTTAAGTTACAAAATTCTCGGAGTAATCCGCTCCAGTGAGCAATCCTTTGCGAGTGGGTGAATTTTAGCAACTTCTAAATCTTCGGTGAGCATTCTTGGAAGATTTCTGACGATTTTCTTGCTCAAATTATGGGATGGCTGAGGAAAACGGAGCAGAATAAATAAAAAATTAATAAAACAATATCTATCTATCTATCTATCTATCTATCTATCTATCTATCTATCTATCTATCTATCTATCTATCTATCTATCTATCTATCTATCTATCTATCTATCTATCTATCTATCTATCTATCTATCTATCTATCTATCTATCTATCTATCTATCTATCTATCTGTTTATCTATCTATCTGTCTGTCTGTCTGTCTGCCTATCTGCCTGCCTATCTGCCTGTCTATCTATCTATCTATCTATCTATCTACTATCTATCTATCATCTGTCTGTTTGTCTGTCTGCCTGTCTATCTGTCAGTCTATCTATCTATCTGCTTATCTGTCTGTCTGTCGGTCCATCATTCATCCGTCGTCTGTCAGTCTGCCCGTTCGTCTGTCTATCCATGAATCTATTCACCCATCATCTCTTTGCCTAATTATCCATCCATTTATCTATAGTTTTGCTTATCTCTCTTATCTAACAAACTATTTATCTTTTTATTTATCAGTCTTCCTATAAACCTATTTTATGTTGGTCTTTTGGTCTATCTACCTGCTTATCTCTTTGTTAGACTCACTGAATTTATGTCTATGTGGTTATCTTCACAAACACGTTCTTTTATTTGTTCTTTTTGCCATCCTGTTTGTCCAGGTATTTTACACGTTTCTTTCTTTTATTATTACATCCTGTTTGTCTATATATCTTACATGTTTCTTTCTTGAATTATTACCATTCTGTTTGTCTATATATCTTACATGTTTCTTTCTTGAATTATTACCATCCTGTTTGTCCAGGTATTTTACACGTTTCTTTCTTTTATTATTACCATCCTGTTTGTCTATATATCTTACACGTTTCTTTCTTGAATTATTACCATCCTGTTTGTCTATATATCTTACATGTTTCTTTCTTTTATTATTACCATCCTGTTTGTCTATATATCTTACATGTTTCTTTCTTGAATTATTACCATTCTGTTTGTCTATATATCTTACATGTTTCTTTCTTTTATTATTACCATCCTGTTTGTCTATATATCTTACATGTTTCTTTCTTTTCTTATTACCAACCTGTTTATTTACATATCGTGCATGTTTCTTTCTTTCCTTATTACCAACCTGTTTATTTACATATCGTGCATGTTTCTTTCTTTCCTTATTACCAACCTGTTTATTTACATATCGTGCATGTTTCTTTCTTTCCTTATTACCAACCTGTTTATTTACATATCGTGCATGTTTCTTTCTTTCTTATTACCAACCTGTTTATTTACATATCGTGCATGTTTCTTTCTTTTCTTACTAAGAGCTTATTTGTCTGCATGTCTTACCTGCTTCTCTTTTTCTCTGTTCCTTATTCGTCTCTCCGTTTTTTGTTTAAGTTCTCTGATTAGCCTTCTACGCTCCGCCTTGCCGCGCCTTCTTCAAACCAAATGTAAACCTTCAACTGTAACTGCGTCCATATTTCCGTAGTCGTTCTCCATCATAGATGATATCTGTTGCGTTATCCAGTTAACGTTTCCAGTATAAAATCGACATGATTGGAAGGTCACAGTGTCCAGGCATGTCGTAAGAGGCGACTAAGGAGATTGATCCATGGCTTGACAAGCTGTAATTGTAAAAAGTATTGTTATGGAAACAGCGCCATATATTTTAGAGCAGTGATCTCTGCAATATGTGCCACTTTGGCACGCAAGGTTTCTGTTTTTGAGATTGTGGTCCTGCCCTATGTGCAGTCTTCGGCTCAAAAGGACAATAGATAGACAGATAGATAGATAAAATGAAATATTTCCAGATATGAGTAGTGATTGTTATACTATTATTAGATAATGTCCTCTTTCTTTGTCTTGTAGCATGTTTTTTTTCTCGCCAAGACTCTATGTACAGTTATCTAGTCTAGCTAACAGCGTATTTGACGTAGATATGTCTTCTATGTTTTCGATATCTTAGTAAACATTCATCCAAATATTTTGTTTCTGCACATTTTACATCAGCACATTTTACATCAGCACATTTTACATCAGCACATTTTTGCTAAACGAATTGTGTAAATGTATTTACGTTTTGTTATATGAAGGGAGCCGCGAAAGCTCAGTGGTTAGTGAACTGGACTACAAAGGACAAGAGGTAGGGTTCGATCCCACCGACGGCTTCCGGGTTCACCCAACCTTTAATGGGTATCGTATTTTTTTCTGGAAAAGTAAAGCGGCACGGGCGTAATACCGACCACATTACTCCAAAAATCATGTGCCGAAGGTCTGTAAAATGTATGGTCACTAACACCATATTCCCTATACGTCACATGGCGTGACGGGGGTATTTACTTTACTACCTACATCTTGCTTCATCTGTTACTTGATTGAGATCTGATGTCTAGTCCTCTCTGGGTAATGAGATCTGATGTCTAGTCCTCTCTGGGTAATGAGATCTGATGTCTAGTCCTCTCTGGGTAATGGATCTGATGTCTGTCTTCTCTGGGTAATGAGATCTGATGTCTAGTCCTCTCTGGGTAATGAGATCTGATGTCTAGTCCTCTCTGGGTAATGAGATCTGATGTCTAGTCCTCTCTGGTAATGAGATCTGATGTCTAGTCCTCTCTGGGTAATGAGATCTGATGTCTAGTCCTCTCTGGGTAATGAGATCTGATGTCTAGTCCTCTCTGGGTAATGAGATTTGATGTCTAGTCCTCTCTGGGTAATGGGATCTGATGTCTGTCTTCTCTGGATTATGAGATTCGATGTCTAGTCCTCATGAGAGAAAGACAAAGGAGCTCTTATATCTAGCTTGTGGTAAAGTTGTCGCTTAGTGTACAGTGCTCGAGTCTCGATGTGAAAACGTTCGTGTATTTGAGGTGTGCCCTCAGATGTCGGGTTTTGCAGTGATGTTGCTAGACTGAATGCAGGAGAATAGCCCGCAATGAAAGGTCAAGGGTGTAGTTGGCAGTCGCCAGCCTGAGGAAAACAGTCCCAATGTTCTGACCGCAATTAACAAGTCATCAAGAACTGTTTCAGTCACCTGAACTTTCAATGTTAGTTTAACCTTTACCTGAACTTTCAATGTTAGTTTAACGCTTTACCTGAACTTTCAATGTTAGTTTAACCCTTTACCTGAACTTTCAATGTTAGTTTAACGCATTACCTGAACTTTCAATGTTAGTTCAACAATTTACGTCTAAGCATTTATTTAACCAATTTTCATTTGCTACTTTCATGATAAAAATGTTTCTTTTCATTTCCAGGCTACATTACCACGTGACCTACGGGTGTGCGAGCTCTCCTATTTACACTTGGTAAGTAAACATGCATGAGTGAGTTCCTCTGTTTTAGAAGCAGTTCAAATCGTAATTCTCTTTATTGTTTGTTCTTACAACCACAATGACAACAGGTTACCACTTCTTGATCTGTACCCACAAATTTGGCATGGGCCAGCTCTGACGGTCTCTTCCATGATCGGATAGAACTAGCGGCATGCGACAGTATCACTCAATAGGTGACGCCACTCTAAAGTTAGGTTTGATGTCATATCTGACGCCATGCGACAGTATCACTCAATTGATGACGTCACTCTAAAGTTAGGTTTGATGTCATATCTGACGCCATGCGACAGTATCACTCAATAGATGACGTCACTTTAAAGTTAGGTTTGATGTCATATCTGACGCCACGCAACTGTATCACTCACTAGATGACGTCACTCTTACTTTGTGTTCTGACATTGACATGTGACATGTGACATGTGACAGGTACCTCACTCGTACAATTTACTGACCCCCAGGCCGTCAACGAAGCTCGTCAACGAAGCTCGAGCACGTGCTAGCGGTTTTTTTCCAGAGGGTTCTCAGTATTTTGAGGATATGATCGGAGCACCTATGGGTGTGTCTGGAGTGCAGTAATGATAATCTTAACATAACTCACTTTGCGTTAACATCGACAAACCCATCGAGTTTGGGACTCGTAATATCATCTACGGCCTTACAAACAAAAGGATACAAACGAGGTTGCTGAGACACACTTGAAGGCATTCTGAAGAAAATAATAAAAAAATACTTGTCTATAATTACAACAGTTTGGCTTGTATAATGTATTGATAGTGTCTCAACGCAACAACGTCATTGATACCTGTATTGATATCCAATCCGTTGAGGGACTTGAAGACGTTGCCCCTGTGTATATCTATCATCTCTACAATAGACACACATGAGGATAGTCAGTCGGCTTTTTACTTGTCACGAGCCCCCACGTGACCAATGATTCCACCGGTAAGAGCTTGTACAAGTTAGATGTATCCTTCTACGTCATCCACTTATGCCAGTGACATTGTCTTCTTGATCTTCCGTGTTATTGATTGAGATAATGGCCCCATTCAGTTGTGTTGTAGATACCCACTGGAGCCAGGTGTCACGACTAAATCCCATTAAGAATGTTCTGCATATTTGGTAGGTGTCAAAGATTTATGACATTACACATACACTTGCTATAGAAATTACAGGATTGCAACTAAAATATCACATTTGTATAAAACTATCAGCCGTGGGTAAATATAATTATTTTTGTAAAGAAATAGCAGAACTCTTTTTGTCAAGCGATGTAAAAAAAAAATGGTGGAGATGGAGGTCTTCACTGTTATATAGAGCCTGTGTTGGCATCCGGGAATGTATCTTGGACAATTGAAGGACACAAGACAAGAAAATACTTGCAGGCGACAGAAATGTGCGTTTGTTATGAGCGCTGAGATGGCGGCTAAAACATGAGTAATGAAGATAGTCTAAAGTGGTCCGTGAAAAAAGAGAAGATACTTTAAGATACTTTAGACATCATTGTAGACAATTTCATTAGAGGGAAACCGTTGGAATAAACAGTGACAATTTGAAATATTAAGGGAAATGAGACTGCGGACATACTAGGAGGGTTCCAAAGAGTTTAAGGGAATGTTTTTGTAGGAAATGAGCAAAATAATTAAATATAGATAAGGAAAGAAGAGCTATGGAGAGATATGATCTCCAAAAACTAAATGATCGGTTCTTGTTTCAGAAAATATAAAATGTTTATAGAATGTATACACGATACATTCCAGTTAATAATAGAAAGTTTAGGTTCCATTGCAATAACATTTGTGTGTCTAGGCTGATGATTACACACAAGAAACCATTCCATTTGTCCAGCGTATTCTCAAATAGAAGAATCTGATATAATAAATCATCAACATGAAATGAGCTAACAAAGCTCACCTTTAGTGTGTGACAATACAAATGGAAGTACTCCCATCAATTGCTCATTGTGAGAATAGACTCAGGACTTCTAGACCCACACACCTGCCAAAAGGTATCTTTCGGTATAACTAAAGAATAGACTCAGGACTTCTAGACCCACACACCTGCCAAAAGGTATCTTTCGGTATAACTAAAGAATAGACTCAGGACTTCTAGACCCACACACCTGCCAAAAGGTATCTTTCGGTATAACTAAAATGGCGCTTTCAGATCATAACATCAAGGGTCAGTTCCATGAAAAATGGAAACGAGAACACCCAAAACATAACGAGAGTGACGGATACCACCAACTATCAAAGAGTGATCAAGTCATCATACTTCGCCTACGCACTGGCCACAATAGAATAAGAAATCACATGTTCACCAAATTCAAAATATGTGCAACCAGCCTATGCCACTGTACACTGGACAATATGACTACAAAACATGTTCTACAGGATTGCCTCCAGTACACAGACCTGAGAAGGACAATGTGGTCCACGCCCACCTCCCTGGAAAAGAAACTATATGGGGCAATCGATTCGCTTAAACAGACAGCTGACTTCATGAGAGAGTCTGGAATCCTACTCTGACTGAGTCTTGATCGCAGAGAGAGAGAGAGAGAGAGAGAGATAGAGAGAGAAAGAGAGAGAGAGAGATCATAAGAAACAGGTGTCACCATTTTGGACCATGAAAGGCTCCAACGGAAATTAATGAATGAAGAAGGCAGGCAGCGAATTAATGTTGTTATATTTGATATGTTTGAGAAGTTGGCAAGAGGATACAGCAATCTTTTGGTATTTGTTCCCAATTGTTGGACCACACGGATCTCGATCGTCTGGCCTAGCAAAGACCATTCTACAAGGAACTGTCAATGAAGGGAGAAGGGAAAATAACATCATAGCCTCAACATTACAGAGCCTCAACATTACAGAGCCTCAACATTACAGAGCCTCAACATTACATAGCCTCAACATTACATAGCCTCAACATTACAGAGCCTCAACATTACAGAGCCTCAACATTACAGAGCCTCAACATTACATAGCCTCAACATTACAGAGCCTCAACATTACATAGCCTCAACATTACATAGCCTCAACATTACATAGCCTCAACATTACATAGCCTCAACATTACAGAGCCTCAACATTACAGAGCCTCAACATTACAGAGCCTCAACATTACAGAGCCTCAACATTACAGAGCCTCAACATTACATAGCCTCAACATTACATAGCCTCAACATTACATAGCCTCAACATTACATAGCCTCAACATTACATAGCCTCAACATTACAGAGCCTCAACATTACAGAGCCTCAACATTACAGAGCCTCAACATTACAGAGCCTCAACATTACAGAGCCTCAACATTACATAGCCTCAACATTACATAGCCTCAACATTACATAGCCTCAACATTACAGAGTACCAAAGAATGACTGAAGATAGAGAGACAAGAAGAAGGTTGATTTCAGTCTGTCAGTGGTCCCCCCCCCCCACCTTTCCCGGGTTAAGCGATGATGAAGAAGAGAAGATGAAGAAAATTTTCTTACAGAATTTTTATTTCTGTTTTAGACTAATCGGGAGACAAAGACAAACATACTATACCCACCCAGGATTATTTCTGTTTTAGACTAATCGGGAGACAAAGACAAACATACTATACCCACCCAGGATTATTTCTGTAAATTTCCGTGCGTGAAATGGTGGTCGTCAGAATGAGTCTCCTTATTTAAGTTCACTTCATTCTCGCTCATTCTTTCCTTCATAACTCTGCTCCAGTCAGTACCCTTTCCCTCCTAAGCAGCCCTTGTCAAGGCCCTTCTCCCCGAAAACCCCGGCCTTTATTCCCTTATCCTCCAGTCTATATAATCGAATTTGACACCAAGTGCGAGTGAGTAGTAGTGGCGGTTGAGTCAATGCTTAGTCTGTGAGTCACCAAGAACACACTAGTGGTGCCCACTGTAGCAAGGTCAGCGACTGGAGGGAGAGAAAAGACGGGATACGATAAGGCCTTTCACACTCCACTAAGTTTCCTGTCCTTTGCTTTAGTTCTGCATTTCTCGTGTCTGTTTGTCTCTGTCTAAATAATGGTTACTATTCTTGTATAAAGGGCACAAACTGTGTGATCGAACAGTGCCCTCTACCACTCTAAACTCTTGTCTGATTTCACAACTGACAACAGAACACGATCTTCGTAGCACCGTGGAGAGGTTCTGTTGACAATTCCAAGAAGCTGGTTCATGTGATATTTATAGCAACAGAAGTAGCTTAAGATGAAGTAGAACTCACCATACAAATGGCACGAGACCAGCCAAGAAATCACAAAACAATCCAGAATAGCGCTCAACAAAATAACCATATTTGTGCTGTTAATGTCAAACTTGTATCCTAGATTACACAACAATGGAGAAGATAAACAACATAGAAAATAAATGGAATGAACTACAAAAACATCTTACACAGGAAATTGAAATATTGCGGCCACGTTAAATGACACAGTGGTTTGCAATAATATTAATAATGGCAGGATGGTTCAAATAAAATGAGACAGGGGTAGACCAAGGAGCAAGTGTTTTCAAGACATCAAAGATATAATGAACATGAGAGCAGAAGAAGTGGGTTAGCTGGTTACGGACAGAGATTCTTTCAGACGGTCTGTAGTGAATCCATCATTCTACTAAGGACACGCAACACTATGATGGCCAAAAGTGAAATGTGTTAGAAGCATGAGGAGAGTATCCAGCTTCTGAGACAATTAAAGATGAAGAGTTAAGAAGAAAGTTAAGGATCGCACTCGAAGTAGAAAATATAAACAAAAAAAGACTCTTCAAATTATAAAATAAAGAGTTCCCGTCACGCTTTAGATGGATAGAGGATATGTTAATGCTTATATCTTTCAATTACCAGCCGCGCTTTCTATGTGTAATGTACTAGGCATGACCCCAGTTAGGGCTACTTTCTCAGAAAAATCGGGTACACAATCCAAGGCTTGGAGAAACGAAGAGCCGTCGATCGGGATAGAACACGACCTCTTATCATTAGCAGTTCAGTTTACTGCCCAATTAGCTACCACCATTCCCGTGTGTGTGTGTGTGTGTGTGCGTGTGTGTGTGTGTGTGTGTGTGTGTGTGTGTGTGCGCGTGTGTGTGTGTGTGTGTGTGTGTGTGTGTGTGTGTGTGTGTGAACCCGACCTCTTATCATTAGCAGTTCAGTTTACTGCCAAATTAGCTACCACCATTCCCGAATATATGTATATGTGTGTGTGTGTATGTAAAGCAGTAAGTTAAGGGTTCCCTCCCCTACCTTGTTAAGTAAAAAAAAAGTACCCCCGTCACGCCAAGTGGCGTATAGGGAATATGGTGTTAGTGACCCTATATTTTACAGACCTTCAGCACATGATTTTTGGGGTAATGTGGTCGGTATTACGCCCGTGCTGCTTTACTTTCCCAGAAAAAATCCGGTACCCATTTTAAGGCTGGGTGAACCCGGAGCCGTCGGTTGGGATCGAACCCTACCCCTTGTCCGTAGTAGTCCAGTTCACTAACCACTGAGCTATCGCGGCTCCCACTAATTTTTAGGGAATTAGTAAAACCCAGGTGTCCTCGCCAGGGTACGAACCCCGGCTGTTGCCGTGGTAAGCCAACCGCCTATCGATTGCGCTAACCGGACACCCACCTTGTTAAGTGCATGGGTTAATATGGTTCCCATGACAACGATACATTTTTGAGTGATGTGGACATGGTTATGCTAGGTCGCCTTTACTTCCCCAAAAAATCTCTAGTACCTATTTGTAAGGACTGGGTGAACCCGGAGCCTTTTCGTCTCAAAAATAAATCCACCATTTCTGGTAATCGAACCTTGGCACTTCTGATCAGGCAGCGTGCACACGAAACACTTAACCACCGAAGCTCCCCAAACATATAAAGGAAAAGACCAAATGAAATGGTTTTGTCACGTAACGAGACGGAGGGAAGAATTCAAATATCTAAAACTTTAGCGACACGAGAACTACAGGCTGGACGCTCTCGATAAGTGATTGATAGACCTCGGCGTAACTTCAGAAATACTGGACAGATCTCACCATCACACCGTCATCAGTGTTCATTGTTGTAGTTTCCTCATATTCCAAGTCCGGCTTGTTGCAGGAGCTACTGAATTAAGTGCTCTGTGCACACCTTGAGCTGTGCGTTTCATCCGTTTTGATCGTGTTTCAATATTTCGATTGTTTACGATGATTGATGATATCGTATGACGAGAACAGATGGCTGCGTTCACTTTCTGTGCGGTTTCTCCTTATGTTTTTTGGTGGTGCTAAGACTGCTATGATGGGGACTGCAGCAACCTTTCTTTGTTCGGGAGATGAGATAGTAATTCAGATGGTTCCACTGGCACGGGCGGTTAAGCAATTATGGAGTTTAATTCGTGTGCAGTGATACCGGGGCCTTCCATAACCATAACCGTCATTAGTATCACCACAGTCATCGTTATCTTCAACATCATTACCAGAACCATAATCACCACCACCATTATCTTTCTCTTTCTTTATGGCATTCACCCGATGACTATTAAAGGAATTAATAATTCACTTCGTCATCCGTCCTTAGAAGAACGTTAAGGGGCGTTGGTGCGATATCTTTTTAGTTAATTTGCTCCTTTCGACCCAACACATCCGACGTTTTTGAGAACTGGGTTGCCGTCCCTCATGGATCCCTACTCGCTTGGCCAAACTAGACTAGTTAGTCTGTTACTAGAGGCACCACGGTGAGGTAGAGTAGGGTCCGGATGGTTCTAGTTCACCGATCATTTCTCAAACGATCAGCTGTGTTCACTGATCCTTTCACAAACCATCAGCTGTTCTCATCGATCCTTTCACAAACCATCAGCTGTGTTCACTGATCCTTTCACAAACCATCAGATGTGTTCACTGATCCTTTCACAAACCATCAGCTGTGTTCACTGATCCTTTCACAAACCATCAGCTGTTCTCATCGATCCTTCCACAAACCATCCGCTGTGTTCACTGATCCTTTCACAAACCATCAGCTGTGTTCACTGATCCTTTCACAAACCATCAGCTGTTCTCATCGATCCTTCCACAAACCATCAGCTGTGTTCACTGATCATTTCACAAACCATCAGCTGTGTTCACTGATCCTTTCACAAACCATCAGCTGTGTTCACTGATCCTTTCACAAACTATCAGCTGTTTTCACTGATCCTTTCACAAACCATCAGCTGTGTTCACTGATCCTTTCACAAACCATCAGCTGTTCTCATCGATCCTTCCACAAACCATCAGCTGTGTTCACTGATCCTTTCACAAATCATCAGCTGTGTTCACTGATCCTTTCACAAACCATCAGCTATTTTCACTGATCCTTTCACAAACCATCAGCTGTGTTCACTGATCCTTTCACAAACCATCAGCTGTGTTCACTGATCCTTTCAAAAACCATCAGCTGTGTTCACTGATCCTTTCACAAACCATCAGCTTCACCGATCGTTTCTCAAACCATCAGCTTCACCGATCGTTTCTCAAACCATCAGCTTCACCGATCGTTTCTCAAACCATCAGCTTCACCGATCGTTTCTCAAACCATCAGCTTCACCAATCGTTTCTCAAACCATCAGCTTCACCGATCGTTTCTCAAACCATCAGCTTCACCGATTGTTTCACAAGCCATCAGCTTCACCGATTGTTTCACAAGCCATCAGCTTCACTGATCGTTTCTCAAACCATCAGCTTCACCGATCGTTTCTCAAACCATCAGCTTCACCGATCCTTTCACAAACCATCAGCTTCACCAATCCTTTCACAAACCATCAGCTTCACCGATCGTTTCTCAAACCATCAGCTTCACCGATCGTTTCTCAAACCATCAGCTTCACCGATCGTTTCTCAAACCATCAGCTTCACCGATCGTTTCTCAAACCATCAGCTTCACCGATCGTTTCTCAAACCATCAGCTTCACCAATCGTTTCTCAAACCATCAGCTTCACCGATCGTTTCTCTAACCATCAGCTTCACCGATTGTTTCACAAGCCATCAGCTTCACCGATTGTTTCACAAGCCATCAGCTTCACCGATTGTTTCACAAGCCATCAGCTGCGTGTGGAAAGCTTCCAGCTCTGTTGCTGTCATGCAATTTACTTCCTTAAAGAAGAGTTACAAGAAGTGTTTTTTGGAATAGTACCATCATCATGACCTTTATCACCATCATCATGATCATCACAATTATCATCATGATCATCACAATTATCATCATGATCATCACCACAATCATCGTCATCAAGCACCATATTGTTCTCGTCGAGTAGATTGTGGCCAGGTATTTTAGGGATATCAGTTCCTAAGCAGTTGCTCGCGGGTTCGAGTCCTATCTGGATTGAACATTTTTCTTTAAAATCGGAGAACATGCAAATACTTGCAGTGCTGCGGTAAAGGGGTATGCTTGGAAATAATTGAGCACAGTGTATGTTGACAGCTTTACACAGAAGAACAATAGCCTTCAATAATCTGTGCTGTTCTGACAGATGACAGCCCATTGTTCTCTCCCCTGATGTCTTTACTTGACAGATGACAGCCCATTGTTCTCTCCCCTGATGTCTTTACTTGACAGATGACAGCCCATTGTTCTCTCCACTGATGTCTTTACTTGACAGATGACAGCCAATTGTTCTCTCCCCTGATGGTTTCAACACCAAGAGCATCTCGTTATTGAAGAGTCCAGATTCAACTTCCAGAAGTGGCAGTTTTTTTTTCCGACCAACGAAGCTCCGGGGTTCATCCAGCCACCAAAAATGCGTACTTAGAAGTTCTTGGGAAGTAAAGACGGCCTGGCGTGATGACATCACCCCAAAATGTGCCATTGTCATGGAAAAAAATGGTCACTAACATCATATTCCCCAAACGCCTAGCTACGCGTGGAGGGAACCTTTATTTGATCATTATTTTACTTAGTTGATTACTAACGTTATAATATATTTTTTTAAACCCCTTTTTCTTCCTGATTTGTCTTTTATCGTGGAGAGGAGATATATTATGCGTTCTTATGTCTTTGGTTTCCATCTTGTTCTGTCCAGTATTTCCGGCATGACGTCAAGATCTATGTATCATTTACCGAGAGCGCCCTCACAGCCTGTAGTTCTCGTAGTGCTTGTTGTTTTAGATCTGTCTCGTTACGTGGCAAACCATTTCATGATGACAATGTAGTTATAATAAATATGGCGATGATGGTGATGAAGAGCGTGAAGATGGCAACGAAATAATTAACCAATCACCATCATGAGGGATTTCCTCTTTCAGAAAAACAAAAACATACAAAGAACCAATATTTATAAAGATTACGATATTAGCACCCATCTTCATCTTCCTATGGTATATTTAATGAGTTCAACACAACGCTAACACTGCCCTTCTTTCCCACAGAATGTCTTTGGTAACAGTTTAATGTTGGGTAAGCCAAGAAACCGCCGATAGAAATAGATGTCAACCTCTTGTTCCCTGCATTAATTAAACACTGTTGTACAAACTGCCTCCCAGCCTATCTAAGACAGAATTTATTGGAGATAATAAGGACTTCGTTAATGTCTCTTTAAGTACATCTAGGGCGAGAAATGTCAAAGTTTATGGCGTTATATTGTTCACAATCTTGTTAGCGCAGACTTTCATGCAGCTATTCCGTATTTCATCTCTGGTTTATGTTGCAGACAACGCTGTGCACTAGCGAGAACATTTCCAGGCTTGATTTTCATGAAATATAAAAGTGAATATAATACAGGACAAGTAAGATCATTCCATTTTGGGGAAAACGCAAAAACCAAACAAGAACCAACTTCTTCTTCAACAGTCCGCTCTTGCTGTGCATTTAGACATTTAGACCAGCTTGGGCCACGAACTAAAAGAGGGTGCGTTTGAGGTTATCACCTGTTCCCCACAGCTTGTCATATAGGGTTTTGTTCTGTGGACCATACCTGTGTTCTTATGGTGTTTAGATTGTTCTGTAACCATACTTGTGTTCTTATTGTGTTTAGATTGTTCTGTGGACCATACCTGTGTTCTTATGGTGTTTAGATTGTTCTGTAACCATACCTGTGTTCTTATGGTGTTTAGATTGTTCTGTGGACCATGCCTGTGTTTTTATGGTGTTTAGATTGTTGTGTGGGCCATACCTGTGTTCTTATGGTGTTTATATTGTTCTGTGGGCCATACCTGTGTTCTTATTGTGTTTAAAGTTGTTCTGTGGGCCATACCTGTGTTCTTATGGTGTTTAAAGTTGTTCTGTGGGCCATACCTGTGTTCCTATGGTGTTTAGATTATTATGTGGACCATACGTGTGTTCTTATGGTGTTTAGATTTTTCTGTGGACCATACCTGTGTTCTTATGGTGTTTAGATTGTTCTGTGGACCATACCTGTGTTCTTATGATGTTTAGATTGTTCTGTGGACCATACCTGTGTTCTTATGGTGTATAGATTTTTCTGTGGACCATACCTGTGTTCTTATGATGTTTAGATTGTTCTGTGGACTATACCTGTGTTCTTATGGTGTTTAGATTGTTCTGTGGACCAAACCTGTGTTCTTATGATGTTTAGATTGTTCTGTGGACCATACCTGTGTTCTTATGATGTTTAGATTGTTCTGTGGACCAAACCTGTGTTCTTATGATGTTTAGATTGTTCTGTGGACCATACCTGTGTTCTTATGGTGTATAGATTTTTCTGTGGACCATACCTGTGTTCTTATGGTGTATAGATTTTTCTGTGGACCATACCTGTGTTCTTATGGTGTTTAGATTTTTCTGTGGACCATACCTGTGTTCTTATGGTGTTTAGATTTTTCTGTGGACCATACCTGTGTTCTTATGGTGTTTAGATTTTTCTGTGGACCATACCTGTGTTCTTATGGTGTTTAGAATGCTCTAGTCCTGTAGTCTCTGGTGTTTGTTTGGATACTCAACAGTCACATGTTGCAACGTCACTGGGTTCTATCTTCTGTTGATGTGCTCTGAGGCCACAATGACCCATTCTGAATCTGTATATCTTGATCTGCTCGTGTCTGCTAAGTTTGTTTAGGTTGTCATGTTCTGGCTCATATTTTCCACGCAACTCTTTCCATTCTGTTTTCCTGACTTGTTCCAGGATTGTTCTTATTTCTTTGAGGCTTTGGGGTTGTTTGGACTTTTGAAGGCTGCCACCTGCTTTTGCGGGCTAATCTACTTTTCATTTCCAGGGATGCCACAATGTGCTGGCATCCACTGCAGTACTAGTTCTATCTTTTCTGCCAGCGAACATATATTGCTCTTTATTTCTCGCATGAGTCCTGTTGTGGGGTTGACATTGCTTCTATGACTGTCTTTGAATGAGAAAGACAATTGTTAGACTTGGGACCTTTTGTGTGTTGAGAGTTTGTATGGCTGTTTGGAGTTGGGACCTCTTGTGTGTTGAGAGTGTGTATGGCTGTGTGGAGTTGGGACCTCTTGTGTGTTGAGAGTGTGTATGGCTGTGTGGAGTTGGGACCTCTTGTGTGTTGAGAGTGTGTATGGCTGTGTGTAGTGACGTCTCTGATCTAAAATGTATGCACATTTCTCCGTCTGGAAGAGAGCGTGTTTCAGTCTTTCCACTTGGAAAGAATCAACGTTTCTGCCGAGAGGTATTCAACGTGGACGAAAACAAAGTAAACTGAAAGTGCTCTCGAGGACGGACATTCAGCACCCAAAGCAATTTTTCGAAATAAAAATTTAAAGGAGAAGGGTGTATGTCGCTGCCCGGGGTTTAAAACAAATTACAAAATGTAACAACTCTTAAATAAATAATGACCTCCCAACTTTCTGAAACTGCACTAGAGACTTCTCCACCGGTACAATGCTCGTGAGTTGTGGGTCTTCTCGTGCGATCAGATAAGAGATCAGACGACTTCCATACTACTGGTAGCATCACTCATATACTACTGGTAGTCACTTCCATACTACTGGTAGCATCACTCATATACTACTGGTAGTCACTTCCATACTACTGGTAGCATCACTCATATACTACTGGTAGTCACTTCCATACTACTGGTAGCATCACTCATATACTTAATGAATGTGCTGAGAATATTGACAGCAATATGTAAACACAAAAACCAGTCCCTATACGTCAACATGATGGCGGGTACCATATTTTTAACTGTAATAATGATGGCCGTCTCGAAACACCTTCCATTCCGTTCAATGGCTTATTCCAATCCAGATTTTATTTTAATTGAGATCAGCTCTTGCGTCTGAAGTGTGTAGATTAATGTAGCGTACAGGGCACTGCCATTACAATTAATCCACTATTCATTCTCGACCTATTCGTGGAATACTTTCTCTGACCTTCTTTTGCTATGCCTCTCCAGGTGTTCTCAAAATTGAATGTCTGGTGCAGTTTCACATGTATCCCCCTTTGTGTCACAGCTTCTTCTGCATCTTTTTTCTTCTTCTCCTGCATCTTCTTCTTCTTATTCTTCCTCTTCTGCAACTTCGTCTTCTTCTGTATATTCTTCTACTTCTGCTGCATCTTCATCCTCTTCTTCTGCTGCATCTTCATCCTCTTCTACTGCATCATCTTCTTCTTCTTCTGCATCTTCTTCTTCTTCTTCTTTTTCTTCCTCTTCACTTCATCTTGTAGCATGTCGGATGTCGAGTGAGATAGCAAGTTGTGGTTCTCGCCTTGCTGGTAGTTTCAATCCTTGACAATTTATGTTGTAGTGTTTCTTTGGTGTTATCTATCCATCTTACTTTTTAGCCTGTCTCTTGCTGGGACTTCCGGTCGATATGGCGGTTAGGCGGCAGGAACCGTTGAAGCTCTGCCTGAAATGTGTTCCTTGTTGCTGTTTTCTTATATTCCATGTCCGGCTTGCTGGCGGAGTTACTGAGTCTAGTGCTCTGTGCATACCGTGAGCAGCGTCTTTTTCACCCGGATCATGTTTCGATATTCCTATTGCGTACGATGAATGATGATATCGTATGACAAAGGATAGTTCAGCTGCGTCCACTTTCGGTGCCGCTTCGCCTTGTGTCTTTTTAGCTGTAGCTGCTATGATGGGGACTGCAGCTGCCTTTCATTGTTTGGATCCTTCAATGAGATATGTTGATTTGGATGATTCCACTGGCAAAGGCGGTTGAGCAATTATAGATTTAAATTCGTTTGCAGTGATACCGGGGCTTTCGACTAACCACAACTACATCTGTCTCTTGCTCTTCTCCCGTCTCTTCATTTAATATATCCTTTGTATTGTCAGAAATCTAACAGCATTCTTTATAGATGGACAAACCAGTTATTGTTGTTGTTGTTGTTGTGGTCTGTATGCATAACAAGGATTGTTCAAAATTTAAATAGAAAATGATGAAAGTGAATGCAACACTTGGTGACGCTAGCCACGGACGCTGGCAACCAAACCTTTAGCCCAGAAATGCTGACGAACTGTGATTTTGTCGATTGAAACCCCTGCAGTATTCATGGAAGTGATGAAGCAGACAAGTTAGCAAAGGAAGGTGGTTAACCATACCAGAAGGATACAATTATCGACTTAATGGGATCGAGGTGGCTTGCCAGGAGCAAATTGATGAAACAAATGAAATGCAGAACACCAAGGTTACCAGAAAAAAACATGTCTTCTACCACGTCGATAGAAATAACAAGCAAACATTTGTGGAGTCCAACCTGGCCATAAGCGATTGAACTGCCATCTTGACTGTGAACGCCTTATGGTCTATGGGTAGAGAACTTTCTTGAGTGTCAGCAACGGCCGCTACAAACGTGTCCAATAAATGATGGCAGAGAAGACTTGTCCTTTACTAGTTCCATATCTCGTTAAGCTGAAGAGAGATGTCACCATCCTGTCTTTGGACGTGTTCACAATGACGGCTTCAAGTGTACGAAGATGCACATCTGCTAACTGTTTCATGTTGTGTAACTGTTTCATGTTGTGTAACTGTTTCATGTTGTGTAACTGTTTCATGTTGTGTAACTGTTTCATGTTGTGTAACTATTTCATGTTGTGTAACTGTTTCATGTTGTGTAACTGTTTCATGTTGTGTAACTGTTTCACGTTGTGTAACTGTTTCATGTTGTGTAACTGTTTCATGTTGTGTAACTGTTTCATGTTACTGTTACTGCTTCATGTTAATGCTTCATGTTACTGTTACTGTTTCATATTGATGTTACTGTTACTGTTTCGTGTTACTGTTTCATGTTACTGTGTGACTGTTTCATATTAGTTTCATGTTACTGTTACTGTTTCATGTTGTGTAACTGTTTCATGTTACTGTTACTGCTTCATATTACTGTTACTGTTTCATGTTGATGTTACTGTTACTGTTTCATGTTACTGTGTGACTGTGTCATATTAGTTTCATGTTACTGTGTGACTGTGTCATATTAGTTTCATGTTACTGTGTGACTGTGTCATATTAGTTTCATGTTACTGTGTGACTGTGTCATATTAGTTTCATGTTACTGTGTGACTGTGTCATCTTATTTTCATGTTACTGTGTGACTGTGTCATATTAGTTTCATGTTACTTTAACTGTTTCGTGTCACTGTTACTGCTTCATTTTACTGTTACTGTTTCATGTTACAGTTGCTGTTTTATGTTACTGTTACTGTTTCATGTTACTGTTACTGTTTCATATTACAATTGCTGTTTTATGTTACTGTTACTGTTTCATGTTACTGTTACTGTTTCATGTTACTGTTACTGTTTCATGTTACAATTGCTGTTTTATGTTACTGTTACTGTTTCATGTTACTGTTACTGTTTCATGTTACAATTGCTGTTTTATGTTACTGTTTCATGTTACTGTTACTGTTTCATGTTACTGTTACTGTTTCATGTTACAATTGCTGTTTTATGTTACTGTTACTGTTTTATGTTACTGTTACTGTTTCATGTTACTGTTACTGTTTCATGTTACAATTGCTGTTTTATGTTACTGTTACTGTTTCATGTTACTGTTACTGTTTCATGTTACAATTGCTGTTTTATGTTACTGTTACTGTTTCATGTTACTGTTACTGTTTCATGTAACTGTAATTATTTCATGTTACTGTGTGACTGTTTCATTTTAGTTATATGTTACTGGTTCATGTTACTGTTACTGCTTAATTTCACTGTTACTGGTTCATGTTACTGTTACAGTTTCATGTTACTTTGACTGTTTCATATTACAGTTTCATGTTTCTTTGACCGTTTCATGTTACTACTTCATGTTACTGTTACAGTTTCATGTTACTTTGACTGTTTCATGTTACTACTTCATGTTACTGTTACAGTTTCATGTTTCTTTGACTGTTTCATGTTACTACTTCATGTTACTGTTACAGTTTCATGTTACTTTGACTGTTTCATGTTACTATGTAATTGTTCACGTATTTGTGCAAGCTACTCATGTAGCTTCTATCACTGGTTAACCTCATTCACTGACCAGTATGAATATGACACTGTGTACTGTTGTAGCGTCACGCTGGGTCTATATCATCAAGAACATTAATAAAACAAGAGGCTCTGTTTAGTGTAGATGGCACTGGATACTTCTGAGTCGTGTAACTGAAACTCATATGGCACGCGATGCAGGCTGGGTAAGCTTTTATCTGTTTTGGTTTCAATAGACAACATCAAAACAACACAAAAAGGGAGCTCTTAAAAAACATCAGAAAGAAGCAATCAACATTTTTCGGGCACATCATGAGAAGAGGAAAGTTGGAATAGGGAATAATAGAACAAAGAAGTATGTGTTAGCACTCGGAAAAATTGACAGACAAACAACAATAGAAAAAAACGAAGAACAATATATGGTCCGAAGTGGGATCGAACCCGTACTCAGTGGCACCGCGCCTTGCCACGAGAAGCCGAACGCTTGGCACACTACCACGCAGCCAACTAAAAAATTGGCTATTGCAGTAGTGTCTTACACGATGACGTTCTCAATGACTATAGCATAGGGTAACGATCACAGACCGGAAATAAATTGTATATTAGTACTTTCCTATTAATGCAAGTATCTCCCAGTAGGGCTGAATACTTGTGTTGTAGACAAACATTTATTGGACGAAACAGCACGAATAGTAGTTCCCAGTGATTATATACTGGGTACAAATAATAATACATAAATATTATTATATGGGGAACTTCCGAGGCGATAATAGGGAATAATAGAACAAAGAAGTATGTGTTAGCACTCGGAAAAATTGACAGACAAACAACAATAGAAAAAAACGAAGAACAATATATGGTCCGAAGTGGGATCGAACCCGTACTCAGTGGCACCGCGCCTTGCCACGAGAAGCCGAACGCTTGGCACACTACCACGCAGCCAACTAAAAAATTGGCTATTGCAGTAGTGTCTTACACGATGACGTTCTCAATGACTATAGCATAGGGTAACGATCACAGACCGGAAATAAATTGTATATTAGTACTTTCCTATTAATGCAAGTATCTCCCAGTAGGGCTGAATACTTGTGTTGTAGACAAACATTTATTGGACGAAACAGCACGAATAGTAGTTCCCAGTGATTATATACTGGGTACAAATAATAATACATAAATATTATTATATGGGGAACTTCCGAGGCGATAATAGGGAATAATAGAACAAAGAAGTATGTGTTAGCACTCGGAAAAATTGACAGACAAACAACAATAGAAAAAAACGAAGAACAATATATGGTCCGAAGTGGGATCGAACCCGTACTCAGTGGCACCGCGCCTTGCCACGAGAAGCCGAACGCTTGGCACACTACCACGCAGCCAACTAAAAAATTGGCTATTGCAGTAGTGTCTTACACGATGACGTTCTCAATGACTATAGCATAGGGTAACGATCACAGACCGGAAATAAATTGTATATTAGTACTTTCCTATTAATGCAAGTATCTCCCAGTAGGGCTGAATACTTGTGTTGTAGACAAACATTTATTGGACGAAACAGCACGAATAGTAGTTCCCAGTGATTATATACTGGGTACAAATAATAATACATAAATATTATTATATGGGGAACTTCCGAGGCGATAATAGGGAATAATAGAACAAAGAAGTATGTGTTAGCACTCGGAAAAATTGACAGACAAACAACAATAGAAAAAAACGAAGAACAATATATGGTCCGAAGTGGGATCGAACCCGTACTCAGTGGCACCGCACCTTGCCACGAGAAGCCGAACGCTTGGCACACTACCACGCAGCCAACTAAAAAATTGGCTATTGCAGTAGTGTCTTACACGATGACGTTCTCAATGACTATAGCATAGGGTAACGATCACAGACCGGAAATAAATTGTATATTAGTACTTTCCTATTAATGCAAGTATCTCCCAGTAGGGCTGAATACTTGTGTTGTAGACAAACATTTATTGGACGAAACAGCACGAATAGTAGTTCCCAGTGATTATATACTGGGTACAAATAATAATACATAAATATTATTATATGGGGAACTTCCGAGGCGATAATAGGGAATAATAGAACAAAGAAGTATGTGTTAGCACTCGGAAAAATTGACAGACAAACAACAATAGAAAAAAACGAAGAACAATATATGGTCCGAAGTGGGATCGAACCCGTACTCAGTGGCACCGCGCCTTGCCACGAGAAGCCGAACGCTTGGCACACTACCACGCAGCCAACTAAAAAATTGGCTATTGCAGTAGTGTCTTACACGATGACGTTCTCAATGACTATAGCATAGGGTAACGATCACAGACCGGAAATAAATTGTATATTAGTACTTTCCTATTAATGCAAGTATCTCCCAGTAGGGCTGAATACTTGTGTTGTAGACAAACATTTATTGGACGAAACAGCACGAATAGTAGTTCCCAGTGATTATATACTGGGTACAAATAATAATACATAAATATTATTATATGGGGAACTTCCGAGGCGATAATAGGGAATAATAGAACAAAGAAGTATGTGTTAGCACTCGGAAAAATTGACAGACAAACAACAATAGAAAAAAACGAAGAACAATATATGGTCCGAAGTGGGATCGAACCCGTACTCAGTGGCACCGCGCCTTGCCACGAGAAGCCGAACGCTTGGCACACTACCACGCAGCCAACTAAAAAATTGGCTATTGCAGTAGTGTCTTACACGATGACGTTCTCAATGACTATAGCATAGGGTAACGATCACAGACCGGAAATAAATTGTATATTAGTACTTTCCTATTAATGCAAGTATCTCCCAGTAGGGCTGAATACTTGTGTTGTAGACAAACATTTATTGGACGAAACAGCACGAATAGTAGTTCCCAAAGTTGGAATACTTGGTTACAACTGGTAAAATAAAAGGAAAGAGAGATCGCGGACGACAAAGAGAGAAAATACTGGATAGCTTGGTGTCATGGCATGGAAAACAGTCAAGAACAGAACTGATACGACGCACTGCAGATAGAAGATTGTGGAGGTACATGATCGCCTACGCCAACCGGCATGGTACATGATGATGATGATGAGACAACAGCACTGCAATCAGAACAGTCCCATATCTGTCCTGCTGTTCTTTTAAAGCCAATACACTGTGCTACACTGACCTTTCCTGTTTTGTTCTGGTTGTTAGTTATTTTGTTTCTACTCACAGAACCTGCTTCCTGTACCCTCTCCCTGTCACAAACCACGACCCTTCAATCGTTGGATGCGACACGCACTGATTTATGCGACTCTATGATCAATAACTGTTTATTGGCCACGCATGAAGGGCGTTTTCATGACATCAATATTCGTAGGAAACAAAGAGGTATTTCATCGTGGAAGTTTGAGGAATGTGTTATTTAACAACTTCCACATTCTTATCTTTACAGCAGGCGCTAAGGTGTTTTATCGATGTTACCTATATTTGTGTGTTGTATATATATATATAATGTATACAACAATTGCAAATAAGTTCGAAATTATCAAAACTTCAAAACTTAGACACTTAGGACCTCGCGGCAGTCTCTTCACATGACTGTGACTGAAGCTAAGTAGAAGTCTTTCTGTGAAATCATCTTTCACGTGTTTGCTGTCTTGTCATACTGACGAAGGCCTGTGACTGGAACGTCTAGAATTTCTTGTTAACAAAGCTGCTGTACACCGATATTTCTTTGTTCACAACTCATCCACCTTGACAGCCACCGCGCACGATGTTCGTGCGTGTTCCCTGTGTTATTAAAGCTTCAAATGTCAAACATTACTCAACAACTATTACTGTCCTTTGACAATTAAGAAGGGAATGGCAATTGCTTCACAAAGGATTATATGGTCATTAGGCTATCACACTAACCAAGTGACCATTAAACTATCACACTAACTATGTGGTCATTAGACTATCACACTAACCATGTGACCATTAAACTATCACACTAACCATGTGGTCAATAGACTATCACACTAACCATGTGACCATTGGACTATAACACCAACCATGTGACCATTAGACTATCACACTAACCATGTGACCGTTAAACTATCACACTAACCATATGGTCAATAGACTATCACACTAACCATGTGACCATTATACTATCACACTAACCATGTGGCCATTAGACTATCACACCAACCATGTGGTCATTAGACTATCACACCAACCATGTGGCCATTAGACTATCACACTAACCACCCTGCACCTCTTACTTCTATTTGCCAACAAGCAAACAAAAAACTGCCGAACATCTCCACACTCAAGTTTAGAACCGCTGTATTACCGTCAACGTATCCCATGAACCCTTGACAACGCATGCCCCGCTCCCGCACCCAGCAGTATCCGGGATGGTCATTACATCTGTAGCATAGATAGCCATGCTATAGTTTGGGTAAAACTGGTCTATCGATTTTCTTCTTTGTGCCGGTCGTATAAACTGTATTAAGTGGCAGGAAGCCGCCCGGTTAAGATTTCTAGTGTATAAAAACCATTGATCAATCGACATCCATTTAAAGCCAATGTAGGCAGTGCAGAAATAATCTCGGGAGGCCATACCTGGAGATCAATGTGATATAGGCGCTTCGATAAAACACCTTACGTGAAGTGTGGGACACCGGTTAATGTTTGCATTTAATATTGTAATGGAATCAAAACATGAGGAGATCACAGACGAATCATATATTGCTGCAAGTGCACATAGCCCCTTTTATGTTGTGTTCATTGTGTCTTCCGCTGTGCTCACTGTATCTTTCGCTGTGCTCACTGTATCTTTCTTTGTACTCGCTGTATCTTTCGCTGTGCTCACTATATCTTTCGCTGTACTCGCTGTATCTTTCTCTATACTCACAGTATCTTTCGCTGTACTCAATGTGATTTCTCTGTACTCACTGTATCTTTCTTTGTACTCACTGTATCTTTCGCTGTACTCACTGTATCTTTCTTTGTACTCACTGTATCTTTCGCTGTACTAACTGTATCTTTCGATGTACTCACTGTATCTTTTACTGTACTCACTGTATCTTTCTTTGTACTCACTGTATCTTTCTCTGTACTCACTGTATCTTTTACTGTACTCACTGTATCTTTCTTTGTACTCGCTGTATCTTTCACTGTATTCGCTGTATCTTTCGCTGTACTCACTGTATCTTTTACTGTACTCGCTGTATCTTTCGCTGTACTCGCTGCATCTTTCGCTGTACTCACTGTATCTTTCTCTGTACTCACTGTATCTTTCTTTGTACTCACTGTATCTTTCTCTGTACTCACTGTATCTTTCTTTGTACTCACTGTATCTTTCTCTGTACTCACTGTATCTTTCTCTGTACTCACTGTATCTTTTACTGTACTCACTGTATCTTTTACTGTACTCACTGTATCTTTTACTGTACTCACTGTATCTTTTACTGTACTCACTGTATCTTTTACTGTACTCACTGTATCTTTTATTGTACTCACTGTATATTTCGCTGTACTCACTGTATCTTTTACTGTACTCACTATATCTTCTGCTTTTACTAACGTATGCACTGTTTCTTCTGTGGAACTGTGTGCCGCTACCATTGTACTCAGTGCTATATGGTGTACTCATCGCCTCTTCGGCTTATCTCACTGCATTTTCTGTCGTACTGTCTGGTATTCCCCCCCCCCCTCTGTACTAACTGCTTTATTTGTTGTTCTTGTTATTTTCCCAGCTTCAGTCACCGTAGTTCCTGTTTGTTTTTTTTTAAACTCTCTTTCACAAACCCTGGTTTCGCTATTTTCTGCAAGTGATTGTCTTTCAGCTGCAGGTCAACTGGGTCATTTATGGTTGTCTCTCGCATCTAACAAATATTTATTCATAATTAACCGTTACAACATCCGGTATAGGACAGATAGAAAAGGTTACCAGCTGAATTTTCTGGTACATTGGGGGGGGGGGGGGGGGTAGGGGGGGGGGAGATTTAATCTAAAGATAACTCATAGCAATTACCGTTGGGGAATGACGTGTTGGGGTCTTCAGTGTAATAAACCTTAACCTCATGTGTTTGAGCCCCTCCCCGGCTGCCATTCCCTCCCAGAGAACATCTCTGGTACCCATTTAACGTGACTGTGTGGACCCGAGAACTGTTTAGGTCGGAAACATTTTGCTTCAAGTTCAAACCTTCAGGTCGGCAGGCGAGTGGACTACCACGGCGCCACGGGTCGCCCGTCCGGAGAGAGCGCAATTATAAAAGTGAATAAATGATTATACCTGGAAATAATAAAAAAAATAAATAAATAAAATGAGAAAGGAAGGTAATGTGATCAACGCTAGGCCAGGTAGTTTTTCTTTCCAGGACAGTAATAATAATTTGATCTATGGTACACATTAAAAGATTGATAAACTTACAAGATGTGGAAAGTTTCACAAACCACTACGCTACTCTCGCATCCACAGAATTGCAAGAACATCTGTATGGAACAGTTAGAAACATTTCGATACATCAGCCCTGGCGTTAATCTCTAAAGATCCCACCATACCTGACATCTGACCCTTTGAGTTATTTCATTATCGTCAACTTCGAGATGGAATTGAAAGTAGACCCACGCGAGTCTCGGATGGCTGGATGCCACTGAGTTCCTTATCCACTCTTGAGGAAGCCACACATGAAGTGCTCTTTCCTAATGCTTTATTAATGCAAGAAATAGAACAAATGTGCGATCCATTACAGTCACTTTTATGCTGAGACGATATCTGAGTTGATGTGATTGATAGCCCAGGACAGAACAATTACATCACACTTTGTTTGAATACGATCGCCAGCTGGTATTGATCGCTGGTACTAGTCGTTCATATACATTTGTTTCCTTCTGTCTGCCTTCACCGACCATAACGTCTCCACGTCGTCCGCGCTTAAAAAGACGTTAACTGGACGTATATGTTTTGTGTTCTACCAAACATGAGAACTTTTCGCCTTTCCGCCCAAGTCATTCGTTCTCATTATGGCACCCTTGTGTACCAAGCTCATTACAAATTGTGATCGTATACAAGAGATTGAGCGCATATCTTATATGTATATCCTCATATCACCATTAAAAGGAAGTGCGCAACAATAGCCACCGATCAATGTAACCGGCTTTTGCCCCGTAGACCTCTAGATGTCCACATTAATCAGTTCAAAGAGAGTATTGGTAAGCTCAAGGCTTGAGATGTCTCTATACAACCTTTGCTGGTATGACTGCCACAAGAGCCTTCTCTGCTCATCAGATGTTGGACATGATTGTCGCAGATGTTCAGCATTCACGTTGCTTGTGTCATAGTCACTTTCATCAGATGTTGGACATGATTGTCGCAGATGTTCAGCATTCACGTTGCTTGTGTCATAGTCACTTTCATCAGATGTTGGACATGATTGTCGCAGATGTTCAGCATTCACGTTGCTTGTGTCATAGTCACTTTCATCAGAGGTCGAGCGTTGTGAAGTTGGTACTTCAATATGTCGTGGCCTATTCCGAGTCTACAAATTGCTATTTGTTCTCTTCTGTTTTGAGTACCATAGTTTCTGGTAGACCTGTTGTTCTGTCTTCCATTTCTTCATGTATTTGTTCCTGACATACGAGACCAGCTCATTGCGTGTCATGTTGTTTTTGCCCCTCCATTATGAAACTGGACAGTGTCAAGTTCGCGTGATATCGAAAGCTGAAGAAGTTCCTAACAAACTTCTTTGAGCCCTCATAAGTTGTACTTGTATCTGGCTGCTGTAATTGCTCCATACCAGTTAGAGACTTACAGTAAATGGTAAAAAAAAAACGAAAATTAAATTGGAAAGAATATGAAACACATCGACAGTCTGCTACGAGCATTGAGTAGGGCACAGTACAAAGCTAAAGAAGACAAGGAAGACAGAGAAAGTAGTGTGCAAGCAGCATTGGAGAATAGACTAGATCGTTACATCTCAGATAACAGTTGTTTATCTTGAAAGTTGGAGGAAACATGTGACGTCATCTTCAAGAGTGTCCCAAAGACCCTCAAAGTTACGGGGCTACTTAAATAAATGGACACCGCCTTCGCTCTCGGCCCAAACTTGTTGACCACACTGGTTGTTTTTCTATTTCCATGTCCAGCGAGGGAAAGAGGAGGAGGTTCTTCATAGAATAACTGACCTAACACAGTCGGTCAGCTATGAGTCGCTGTGCTTTCAGTCGACTGCTGTTGGGTTCTCGGACCCATATGTAAAGTATCCCGGCACATGTGAGTGTACTGGTGGCACATTTGTTACTGAAACGTCGAGAGAGAGAGAGAGAGAGAGTCGGTGTGTTGGTTGATAAGATCGTTCGTTCAATGTCTCCGTAGCGCTTTCGTCATCTACCACCTTGACGTCATATTCGTGCAGATTATGCTTGAGTCAGTGTTTGAGTCAGTGTTTGAGTCAGTGTTTGAGTCAGTCTTACGTCCAGCGTCCCAGAGGGATCAATTATACACTCAAGTTCAAAACAAGGCATCTTTTGTATCGCCCACATCCAATAGGATGATGTCCTCGTTATAACGGAGACGAACCGCAAATAAATGAGGGAGAGGAATCATATTAATTTTTGACAAATCGAAAGGCATGACATGCATGCACGGATGACACATTAGTACATATCCTACCTAACATATGCACACTGAGAGTTTCTGTTGCTGATCACACATATTCTGCCCCTATAGTAATCATATGCTTCTTGTATCTAATCGGGATTTTATGAGAATTAAACAAAAACTAAACTACTAAACCAAATACAAGCATAAACATAAAGTACACACCGGTATACATATTTTTTCAGCACGCGAAGACATCCACAAACATAGCAAAGAAAATATAAAGAGAAACATACATCCTGAACACGCGTGGAACAAGTTGTTACTGACACAGCGTCTTGTCACTAGAGAGCTTTGCAGTAGCAGCATTGATCTACAATAGAAAGCTGTGGGTTACCATGAACATTTCAAGCTATTCGGCCATGTTTTAACTCTCACTCTAGAAGGGAATCCTCATCGTATTTGCTGCCTTGATGCACAGACCCCGGCCATGTTTTAACTCTCACTCTAGAAGGGAATCCTCATCGTATTTGCTGCCTAGGTGCACAGACCCCGGCCATGTTTTAACTCTCACTCTAGAAGGAAATCCTCATCGTTATTGCGGCCTTGACCCCATGTTTACAACTGCATCTGGTCAGCAGGAAAGGTAGCTGAACTACTGTCACTGAACAGGCGAAAGTTATGAAGAGAAAGAAGTAGGTAGTTGATTATTTGCGTGAGAATTAGTGAACCAGAACTAAACAAAACCTAAATGCTCTAATATCAAATTGTTCATATGAAACAACAAATGACTCGATGCATTGTTTTTACCTGCGCTATCAGTGCCAGGTGTGGTTAACTCTTGACAGTTTATATTTCCTTACTTATCAAATCCCACCTTACAGTTTATATTTCCTTACTGATCAAATCCCACCTTACAGTTTATATTTCCTACTGATCAAATCCCACCTTACAGTTTATATTTCATTACTGATCAAAGCCCACCTTACAGTTTATATTTCCTACTGATCAAAGCCCACCTTACAGTCTTTATTTCCTACTGATCAAAGCCCACCTTACAGTTTATATTTCCTACTGATCAAAGCCCACCTTATAGTTTATATTTCCTACTGATCAAAGCCCACCTTACAGTTTATATTTCCTACTGATCAAAGCCCACCTTACAGTTTATATTTTCTACTGATGAAAGCCCACCTTACAGTTTATATTTCCTACTGATGAAAGCCCATCTTACAGTTTATATTTCCTACTGATCAAAGCCCACCTTACAGTTTATATTTCCTACTGATCAAAGCCCACCTTACAGTTTATATTTCCTACTGATGAAAGCCCACCTTACAGTTTATATTTCCTACTGATCAAAGCCCACCTTACAGTTTATATTTCCTACTGATCAAAGCCCACCTTACAGTTTATATTTCCTACTGATCAAAGCCCACCTTACAGTTTATATTTCCTACTGATCAAAGCCCACCTTACAGTTTATATTTCTTACTGATGAAAGCCCACCTTACAGTTTATATTTCCTACTGATCAAAGCCCATCTTACAGTTTATATTTCCTACTGATCAAAGCCCACCTTACAGTTTATATTTCCTACTGATCAAAGCCCACCTTACAGTTTATATTTCCTATTGATCAAAGCCCACTTCTGCTATTCCTTCTTACTTTGAAGTAAACCAGCTCAATATTACAGCAACACACCGAGTTATTTTACGACATAGCGGGAATCACTCTTCTCCAAAAGCCCGCATCCATGAAGATACCACTATATATTACTCATACCGTCCATTGTCGTAAATTTATGAGTTTTCAATAACCGCCATCTAATCGCTTTGTGTATCAGTTCTGTGAACCAGAAATGGCCAGGAACTATTTGCATTTACTGGCCTCAGTATCGCTTCCAAAGTTTCGTCCACACGTATTAATAACCCCCCCCCCCCCCCCCCCCAACCCACCCCTTGCATATTCTATCATTTCCATGTGTTTTCGAAAACAATAACAGCATCCCATGCCAGAATTACCCAATACTAGGCTTATGTTTATTTTTTTTAATGTCTTTTTTTCTTTTATAGATTCCGTGCAATCTTTTTGTTGATTCAATCTCCGTCTAAAAATTGGATCAATAACGATGTAATTTGAAAACATAGTGGAGACAGATTTACTCTGTGTGTTTAAAAAGTCAACCCGTATACCATATATTGCAGGTGCTGTCACGCGTTAAATTGCAAATGAGAGTCGGTTCCATTGTAACTCTGGCCGTATGCCGGTTGCCGGTTTCCGGTACTGAGTGTACTAATTAATCATTCGTAAAAAAAAAAAAAAAAAAACGTTTTAGTCTCGCTCGACAGAAAAATCTGGACTGTGGAATACGTAATACAATCTACGTGGGTAATTACCGTCTTTTGTGTTGCCAGTTTGCTTTATGGTAAACCATTTTTATCTTGATTGTTCAGGAATTGGAAAGCCGGGGAAAAAAGATGGGATGGATAGAGAGAGAGAGAGAGAGAGAGAGAGAATGAAATAAAAAAGGAGAGGAGCAAAGAAAGAGGAAGGGGAGAGAAATGAGAGAAGAGAAAGACAGAAAAACAGAATAAGTGAGAGAAGAAGACAGTGGTAGATTTTTTAATTTTTTTTTTTAATGGAAGGCAAGGATGGAATTTTTTTTTCAGAAAAAAAAGTTGGAATATGGGAGAGCGAAAGGGAAAGATAGAATATGGGAGAGTGAAAGGGAAAGATGGAATATGGGAGAGCGAAAGGGAAAGATGGAATATGGGAGAGTGAAAGGGAAAGATGGAAATTTGGGAGAGCGAAAGGGAAAGTTGGAATATGGGAGAGTGAAAGGGAAAGATGGAATATGGGAGAGCGAAAGGGAAAGATGGAATAGGGGAGAGTGAAAGGGAAAGATGGAATATGGGAGAGCGAAAGGGAAAGATGGAATAGGGGAGAGTGAAAAGGAAAGATGGAATATGGGAGAGTGAAAGGGAAAGATGGAATAGGGGAGAGTGAAAGGGAAAGATGGAATATGGGAGAGTGAAAGGGAAAGATGGAATATTGGAGAGCAAAAGGAAAAGATGGAATATTGTATAGCGAAAGGGAAAGAGGGAATATAGGAGAGCGAAAGGGAAAGATGAAATATGGCAGAGCGAAAGGGAAAGGTGGAATATGGGAGAGCGAAAGGGAAAGATGGAATATGGGAGAGTGAAAGGTAAAGATGGAATATTGGAGAGCGAAAGGGAAAGATGTAATATGGGAGAGCGAAAATAGAAATAATTTGGCGAGAAGATTATGGAAATAGATTTTGTGCGTAGAAGAACAGAAGTGGGGTGGGGCAATAGGAAGGTGTTGATGGAACTGGAGAAAGTTGAAAAACTGGATTGGAAAGCAGCAGCAGAGGAACTAGAATTTGAGTTGGACTGTTGGTAGAGTTGCAGCTGGGAAAATAGAATTGGAGCTGGGCAACAGAGAAAATAGAGTTGGAGGTGGGCAGCAGAGAAAATAGAGTTGGAGGTGGGCAGCAGAGAAAATAGAGTTGGAGGTGGGCAGCAGAGAAAATAGAGTTGGAGGTGGGCAGCAGAGAAAATAGAGTTGGAGGAGGGCAGCAGAGAAAATAGAGTTGGAGTTGGGCAACAGGGAAAATAGAGTTGGAGGTGGGCAGCAGAGAAAATAGAGTTGGAGGTGGGCAGCAGAGAAAATAGAGTTGGAGTTGGGCAACAGGGAAAATAGAGTTGGAGTTGGGCAACAGGGAAAATAGAGTTGGAGGTGGGCAGCAGAGAAAATAGAGTTGGAGTTGGGCAGCAGAGAAAATAGAGTTGGAGGTGGGCAGCAGAGAAAATATAGTTGGAGGTGGGCAGCAGAGAAAATAGAGTTGGAGGTGGGCAGCAGAGAAAATAGAATTGGAGCTGGCAGCAGAGAAAATAGAGTTGGAGGTGGGCAGCAGAGAAAATAGAATTGGAGCTGGCAGCAGAGAAAATAGAGTTGGAGGTGGGCAGCAGAGAAAATAGAGTTGGAGGTGGGCAGCAGAGAAAATAGAGTTGGAGGTGGGCAGCAGAGAAAATAGAGTTGAAGGTGGGCAGCAGAGAAAATAGAGTTGGAGGTGGGCAGCAGAGAAAATAGAGTTGGAGGTGGGCAGCAGAGAAAATAGAGTTGGAGGTGGGCAGCAGAGAAAATAGAGTTGGAGGTGGGCAGCAGAGAAAATAGAATTGGAGCTGGCAGCAGAGAAAATAGAGTTGGAGGTGGGCAGCAGAGAAAATAGAGTTGGAGGTGGGCAGCAGAGAAAATAGAGTTGGAGTTGGGCAGCAGGGAAAATAGAGTTGGAGTTGGGCAAAAGAGAAAATAAAGTTTTAGTTGGGCAGCAGGGAAAAAGTTTTAGTTGGGCAGCAGGGAAAATAGAGTTGGAGTTGGGCAGCAGGGAAAATAGAGTTCGAGTTGGGCAGCAGGGAAAATATAGTTGGAGTTGGGCAGCAGAGAAAATATAGTTGGAGTTGGGCAACAGGGAAAATATAGTTGGAGTTGGGCAGCAGGGAAAATATAGTTGGAGTTGGGCAGCAGAGAAAATATAGTTGGAGTTGGGCAACAGGGAAAATAGAGTTGGAGTTGGGCAGCAGAGAAAATATAGTTGGAGTTGGGCAACAAGGAAAATAGAGTTGGAGTTGGGCAGCAGGGAAAATATAGTTGGAGTTGGGCAGCAGAGAAAATATAGTTGGAGTTGGGCAACAGGGAAAATAGAGTTGGAGTTGGGCAGCAGGGAAAATAAAGTTGGAGTTGGGCAGCAGGGAAAATAAAGTTGGAGTTGGGCAGCAGGGAAAATAAAGTTTTAGTTGGGCAGCAGGAAAAAAGTTTTAGTTGCGCAGCAGGGAAAATAGAGTTGGAGTTGGGCAGCAGGGAAAATAGAGTTGGAGTTGGGCAGCAGGGAAAATATAGTTGGAGTTGGGCAGCAGAGAAAATATAGTTGGAGTTGGGCAACAGGGAAAATATAGTTGGAGTTGGGCAGCAGAGAAAATATAGTTGGAGAAGGGCAACAGGGAAAATAGAGTTGGAGTTGGGCAGCAGGGAAAATAGAGTTAGAATTGGGCAGCAGGGAAAATAGAGTTGGAGTTGGGCAGCAGGGAAAATAGAGTTGGAGTTGGGCAGCAGAGAAAATATAGTTGGAGTTGGGCAACAGGGAAAATAGAGTTGGAGTTGGGCAGCAGGGAAAATAGAGTTGGAGTTGGGCAGCAGGGAAAATAGAGTTGGAGTTGGGCAGCAGGGAAAATAGAGTTGGAGTTGGGCAGCATGGAAAATAGAGTTGGAGTTGGGCAGCAGGGAAAATAAAGTTGGAGTTGGGCAGCAGGGAAAATAGAGTTGGAGTTGGGCAGCAGGGAAAATAGAGTTGGAGTTGGGCAGCAGGGAAAATAAAGTTGGAGTTGGGCAACAGGGAAAATAGAGTTGGAGTTGGGCAGCAGGGAAAATAGAGTTGGAGTTGGGCAGCTGGGAAAATAGAGTTGGAGTTGGGCAGCAGGGAAAATAGAGTTGGAGTTGGGCAGCAGGGAAAAAGTTTTAGTTGGGCAGCAGGGAAAATAGACTTGGAGGTGGACAGCAGGGAAAATAGAGTTGGAGAAGGGCAGCAGGGAAAATAGAGTTGGAGAAGGGCAGCAGGGAAAATAGAGTTGGAGAAGGGCAGCAGGGAAAATAGAGTTGTAACTGAACAGCTAGTAAAACTGAGTTGGACAGCAGGGAAAATAGGGTAGGGGCTGGACAGCTGGTAGATTAGAGTTGGACAGCAGGGAAAATAGGGTAGGGGCTGGACAGCTGGTAGATTAGAGTTGGAGCTGTTGTAGGAAATTAAAAGGAAAGTAGAAATGAAGGTCGGTGTTGGAAAATAGATTTGGCGAAAGGTCGACAGTGAAAGAGAGAAAGAGAGAGAGAGAGAGAGAGAGAGAGAGAGAGAGGGGGGGGGGATAATTTGAGATAGTGCGAAAGAAAGAGGAGAGATAGGGAGTAGAGAAGGTGATAGTGACAACTAAAGAGGGGGAGATAATGACGGAGTGTGGAGATGTGTGTGTATGCGTGCATGCATGTGTGTATGTGTGTGTGCGTGCGTGTGTGTGTATGTGTGTTCGTGTTTGTGTGTGTGTGTGCGCGTGTGTGTGTGCGTGTGTGTGTGTGTGTGCGTGCGTGTGTGTATAGTGTGTGTGTTTGCGTGCGTGCGTGTGTGTGTGTTTGCGTGTGTGTGTGCAAGCGCGTGTGTGTGTGTGTTAAAGTTAACGATGTAGGCAGAATGAGAGAACAAAGAGAAATATTTTTTTATTATTTAAAAAAAAGTGCGTGAAAGTGATGGTAAAGTTTCATCTATTTGTGATATAAAGTGAATTTCTCTTTAATATTTTATTTCTCTTGAATTAATCACTCTTTTATATATTCTCATTAATTATTCTCGTTTATTTTTAGTTAGGACGCTCTCATTTATTACTTGTTATAATCTGTTTTAGTTATTGAAGTCCTTGTTATTCTTTTCCTTGACAAATCAGTGGTTTACTTTTAAATAACAGACTTGGTTTATGACAACATTGGAGTATAGTATCTTGAATTGTCCATGGTTTTCTTCCTTATAAGATAGCTGTTTCTCTCCGAAAAATTATGATTAATAATTCATTATGAGCCACGCGCATCAGTATAACAACTTGACCTGTAGGAAAAAAAACTGCCCTAATTAATTATTGTCCACGATTGGCGTCCTAATTACATGATTACATCTCTGTAATTATATGCTAGTCTGTTGCACGTATATGTTTCCAAGATAGTGAATATCAACACTTGTCTTCCATATATACTGACGGGGACAATAAGATGGTGACCTATAGTGGACAGTTTGCGTCAGGCTTACTGAGCCAGAGCTGATAGAGACATACTTCATCGCCCCCCCCCCCCCACTCCCCAACAGAAAAAGAGGAACCTGCCCGTCCAGCGAGTGGGGATTGATAGGAAAGATATCTCGATGCCTGGATACTGAAAGATGCTTACCCGGAAGTCGGACGTCGTGGATATCGCAGCTTGATTGGAACCACGACACAGCGCACGCGAGCCCATTTAGTGCCATTTATTTAAATATCGGATTAGAATGAGGAGTGGTTTGAAGCCTACAGTGGCCTATTTACGTGTGTCTTATTTATCACATTCGTTCGATTTAGATAACATTATGGAGAACTGATAGATGTCAATCACTAATTTAGGCCACACTTGTTGCGATTTGTCAAATGTTGACCATGGGGCATACAAAGTGGCCTGTTAAGCTGGCATACAAAGTGATCTGTTAAGATGGCATACAAAGTTATCTATTAAGATGACATACAAAGTGGCCTTTTAAGATGGCATACAAAGTGAATGCCCTGTTAAGATGACATACAAAGTGGCCTGTTTAGATGGCATACAAAGTGCCCTGTTAAGATGACATACAAAGTGCCCTGTTAAGATGACATACAAAGTGGCCTGTTAAGATGACATACAAAGTGGCCTGTTAAGATGACATACAAAGTGGCCTGTTAAGATGACATACAAAGTGGCCTGTTAAGATGACATACAAAGTGCCCTGTTAAGATGGCATACAAAGTGGCCTGTTAAGATGGCATACAAAGTGGCCTGTTAAGATGACATACAAAGTGCCCTGTTAAGATGACATACAAAGTGGCCTGTTAAGATGACATACAAAGTGCCCTGTTAAGATGACATACAAAGTGCCCTGTTAAGATGACATACAAAGTGCCCTGTTAAGATGACATACAAAGTGGCCTGTTAAGATGACATACAAAGTGCCCTGTTAAGATGACATACAAAGTGGCCTGTTAAGATGGCATACAAAGTGGCCTGTTAAGATGACATACAAAGTGGCCTGTTAAGATGACATACAAAGTGGCCTGTTAAGATGACATACAAAGTGCCCTGTTAAGATGACATACAAAGTGCCCTGTTAAGATGACATACAAAGTGGCCTGTTAAGATGACATACAAAGTGCCCTGTTAAGATGACATACAAAGTGGCCTGTTAAGATGGCATACAAAGTGGCCTGTTAAGATGACATACAAAGTGGCCTGTTAAGATGACATACAAAGTGGCCTGTTAAGATGGCATACAATTGATTGGCCGTTAGATGCTGGCTGTCATTGCCTAAAATGAAGATGAAGAACTTTTGTAACTATTATTATATTTATCCATGATTGGCTTGCATACAGCAGAATCGGTTGTGGGCAGCATTGAAATACTCTCTTCCTTACTGCTTTAGACAATGATCGGATTCTCTTTGATATCATTCTCTGTAACGATCCAATCGATTTACCTTTTGCAGCAAATCAGACGCTTATAGCAAAACCGGAACTGTGTAATTTCCCTGTCATTTGAATGACATGACATCACATTATGCGCGGACAGAAATTCGGCGATCCTGTTTATGGCCTTGTCTTACGTGAGACATGTTTTTTTTTTAATTCAGAAGCTCGGTTACAATTCCAATTTGTAAAGTCATTTTGTCGCTCACAGCGACAGATCGGAGAAACATTCATAAACAAGAAATTACGTACATCGTTCGGTTATATAACGCGTGTAATAGCAAATGAAAGCTAACAATGGTTATATAACGCGTGTAATAGCAAATGAAAGCTAACAATGGTTATATAACGCGTGTAATAGCAAATGAAAGCTAACAATGGTTATATAACGCGTATAATAGCAAATGAAAGCTAACAATGGTTATATAACGCGTATAATAGCAAATGAAAGCTAACAATGGTTATATAACGCGTATAATAGCAAATGAAAGCTAACAATGGTTATATAACGCGTATAATAGCAAATGAAAGCTAACAATGGTTATATAACGCGTATAATAGCAAATGAAAGCTAACAATGGTTATATAACGCGTATAATAGCAAATGAAAGCTAACAATGGTTATATAACGCGTATAATAGCAAATGAAAGCTAACAATGGTTATATAACGCGTGTAATAGCAAATGAAAGCTAACAATAGTTATATAACGCGTATAATAGCAAATGAAAGCTAACAATGGTTATATAACACATGTAATAGCAAATGAAAGCTAACAACAAGGCATTAATCATTGTATGCAATCAACGCAGTTGTCGCAAGTTGAAGACCTTTAAAAAGATGAATTAGCGAAGTTTCAAACATCACACGATTTATGCATGAAGCAGCCCACATAGCTCTTTCAAAGCAAGAACATGTCGACGCTGTAAGGTAAAAGGGACTGGGGACAGACGAGGACAACCACGGCTCTTATATTCAGTGGTTACATTCTAACCGAATAAGCTCTTTAAGTTAGGACTACACATTTGAGGTTAGTGCCTGATTGTTGTAACTAAAAACAGTTTCAGAACAAAGGAACTCTGATGAATTGAATCACTGTTTACTTTTCTCTCATTCACGCGAAGACAACTGAAGGAATGGATAGTCATCTTCGTCATCCGCCGTTAGAAGGGCGTTATTTGTGCGTAGATACGTCGGATTGTGGTTTGCAAGTAAGCGATGATATATGCGCAATTTGATCCAACACATCCGACTTTAGAACTATGTGCTTGGTTGTCTTCGTATTTCAATCTCTGCTCGTTTAGCCAGGCTAATTAGTTTGTTTCCAAGCCGACTATTTGCAGGCTCTTGAATAGCTATGTTATTCGTCAATTCCGATGAACCCAGTCAGCTGTGGGTCGCTTACCGCTCTCAGCTCAGTGACTGGTGGGCGTCGTGGTCTCCGAGCACTAACTTTGAGCTGAGTAGACGAGGTTCTTTTCTCCAGCGCTCATCGACGACTTTTGTTTGTACATCGCCGCCCTTAACACGGAAATTAGGTAGTCGTAACTACGTTGTGTTGTAGTTTACGTCAAGTTGTAGTTTACGTCAAGTTGTAGTTTACGTCAAGTTGTGGTATTTGCTACTTTTGACCCAGTACATCAAACTTCAAGATGGACTTTTCTAAATACCGGATTGCCTGGTCTTTCAATCCACATTCACTTGGACAGAATGGTTAGTCTGTTATCAGAACTTCTGCGTACATTGTGAATAAGACGTCAATGTTAATAACACGTCATTGTGAATAAGACGTCAATGTTAATAAGATGTCAATGTTAATAACACGTCATTGTGAATAAGACGTCAATGTTAATAAGACGTCATTGTTAATAAGATGTCAATGTTAATAACACGTCATTGTTAATAAGATGTCAATGTTAATAACACGTCATTGTTAATAAGATGTCAATGTTAATAACACGTCATTGTGAATAAGATGTCAATGTTAATAAGACGTCATTGTTAATAAGATGTCAATGTTAATAACACGTCATTGTTAATAAGATGTCAATGTTAATAACACGTCATTGTTAATAAGATGTCAATGTTAATAACACGTCATTGTTAATAAGATGTCAATGTTAATAACACGTCATTGTTAATAAGATGTCAATGTTAATAACACGTCATTGTTAATAAGATGTCAATGTTAATAACACGTCATTGTTAATAAGATGTCAATGTTAATAACACGTCATTGTTAATAAGTTCAACCCAGTATGGTACCCTTAATGGCCTCAACAGCCTTCTCTGTTCGTTATATGTTGGGCATGATTGTAGCAGATGTTCAGCAATCATTTAGCTTGTGTGGTAGACTGGTTGGTCTCGAGGCAAGACGCCGGCATCGGGACAGAGAGGTTGTGAGTTCAAATCCCGGCTGCACCGGTTGGGAGTTTTATTTATGATTTCTCTCTACGGCTACCACCCCTGGTCTCAGCAGCGAGGCCCGGCTTGAAACGTCATTTACTCATCGACGGAAAAAATATGAGTATCTCCGAAGACGGAGTTATCTGCCTGTGCGGCGTGGGACCCCAGGGCACACGGCTGCCAGGGAAAAAATGGATTAACACGTAAAATTCTGTTCCTAGTCTCTAGGACTTCGTCAGAGCTCAAAGTTGGCAAACGAAAAAATAAAATTGTGCTTGTGTCATTCATGAGAGGTTTCTTTACTTCGGGTGTTGAAAAGATGGCAATTTATTATTGGCAAAATGGTGTGGCCATTTTGGAGCCTAACAATTTTTACTTGTTTATTTGTTCTGTTGAGCTGTAGTGTGCATCATTCTGGTATCAGAACCATTACAGTGAAGCGGGGTACGATAAGCTGCTGTCACTGTCTCTTGACGCAAGCACTCGGCTGTAAGTTACTGATCGTTTTAAGCTCAGTTTCTGTTTGTGGTTCTCGGGAGAGAGGCTCGGCAGATTATGGGAGCAAGACATGAACAACTTCCGGTAAGTCACGTTCAAGGTCGTCACTTTGTGCGACCAGTCCAGGTACGTAAGATCAGTGTGAGAGGCTGACAACGAAAGATGCTCCTGGCAGGTCAAGGCGCCCGTCCAGCAACTAAGCTGAGTGCAGTCAGGTGTGCGGACGCACAGTTATGGACGAACAACAGAACTGAGTGCGGTCAGGTGTGCGGACACACAGTTACGGACGAACAACAGAGCTGATCAAGACCTTGCTCTACAACACCCTTTCCCCTCCCAGGTCTTGCTCCTGGTAACAATCTAGTCTGACCAAGCGAGTAGTGATCGAAAAGGAAAGGCAACCAGATGCTAAATAATGCCTTACTAAAGTCGGATGTGTTGGGTCGAAAGGCGTAAATAATTCAACAACGTAAATAGACTCACTTAACGTCTATTAAGGACTGATGATGAAGAAAACAAGTCCTGTAGTAGCCATCAGGTGAACGCCAGCAAGGGAGAGAGACCAGACTACTAATGCGTCAATTCTCGTTTTCCTATCAGCATCTAGAGAGTTGAGGTCTGTGGTTTGGCATCCTCTGACGTCACGTTTCTCAATGCTTCTACTGTTCTGTCTATCCTTTTTCGAGGAAACTTGTATTGTCTTATTTTTGCAATTAAAACAATGTTAATTCTTGTTAGAAACAAAAATGTTGTTATCATTATGTACAAAGTATTGAAGACAATGATAAATCATTATGTACAAAGTATTGAAAAAAATTGATAAAGCATTACGTACAAAGTATTGAAAACATTGATACATCATTATGTACAAAGTATTGAAAAAAATTGATAAAGCATTACGTACAAAGTATTGAAAACATTGATACATCATTATGTACAAAGTATTGAAAAAAAATTGATAAAGCATTACGTACAAAGTATTGAAAACATTGATAAATCATTATGTACAAAGTATTGAAAAAAAATTGATAAAGCATTACGTACAAAGTATTGAAAACATTGATACATCATTATGTACAAAGTATTGAAAACATTGATAAATCAATATGTACAAAATATTGAAAACATTGATAAATCAATATGTACAAAATATTGAAAACATTGATAAATCAATATGTACAAAGTATTGATGACATTGATAAATCAATATGTACAAAGTATTGAAGACATTGATAAATCAATATATACAAAGTATTGAAAACATTGATAAATCAATATGTACAAAGTATTGAAAACATTGATAAATCATTATGTACAAACTAATAAAGAACCTCTTGTTTGATTGAGTTTAGTGAAAAGATCATCTTCATTAATGAGAGACAACTCCGTAGTACAGAGACCCCCCTGAATGAAGCACGCTCGGCATAGACTAGCAAAAGCACTGAAGATGGCTTCAGCTCCGACGTACAAAATCAGTACACCAAGGAATAGCTTGACCGCTTCACCCACCACCCCTCCCACACAAATCTTCCTCCTTATTTACTCTTATAACATGCGTGGCAGGTAACAGTGGCTTCTGCTCCCTCGACAGGTGACAGTGGCTTCTGCTCCCTCGGCAGGTGACAGTGGCTTCTGTTCCCTCGGCAGGTAACAGTGGCTTCTGCTCCCTCGGCAGGTAACAGTGGCTTCTGCTCCCTCGGCAGGTAACAGTGGCTTCTGCTCCCTCCGAAGGTAACTGTGGCTTCTGCTCCCTCGGCAGGTGACAGTGGCTTCTGCTCCCTCGGCAGGTAACAGTGGCTTCTGTTCCCTCGGCAGGTAACAGTGGCTTTTGTTCCCTCGGCAGGTAACAGTGGCTTCTGCTCCCTCGGCAGGTGACAGTGGCTTCTGCTCCCTCGGCAGGTGACAGTGGCTTCTGCTCCCTCGGCAGGTAACAGTGGCTTCTGCTCCCTCAGCAGGTGACAGTGGCTTCTGCTCCTTCGGCAGGTGACAGTGGCTTCTGTTCCCTCGGCAGGTAACAGTGGCTTCTGCTCCCTCGGCAGGTAACAGTGGCTTCTGCTCCCTCGGCAGGTGACAGTGGCTTCTGCTCCCTCGGCAGGTGACAGTGGCTTCTGCTCCCTCGGCAGGTGACAGTTGCTCTATTCTGTTCTGTCCCTATCGTGGTCATGTTTCTGCTCCCGCGGCACTCATGTTTAGCTATGTACACAATATGCACGTGGATGTTTGCTTGTGTACAAACTTGTACATTTATATTTGCGCTATGTTATCAATAGAATATTAAAATACCGCTGATGTATTCCCAAGGTATCGCATGCACATTTGATCATTATTAAAGATTTGTGAGGTGGGAGGAGGGGGGGGGCTATGTGGTCTGGAGGTAACGTGTTGACCTCTGAACAAGAAAGTCCCTGGATCGGTGAATTGGAACCATCCAAATCACTCTCCACCTCTTCGCTGTGCCTCTAGAAACAGATAACTCTGTCTAATCTGTCCAAATGAGTAGGGATTGAAGAGGGAAGGCAGCCTAGTGTTCAAAATTGCCGTGCTGATGTCGGATGTGTTTGGCCGAAAGGTTAAAATATCGCAGTTTTTCTGCAAACCACTATACAACGAATACACGCCCAACTAACGTCATTTTAAGGGCGGATGACGACGATATGTATTCCTTTAGTCATCGGGTGAACGCAATCAAGCAAGCATTTATTGAAAAAAGAGAATTTTCTTGACAGAATAATCGATAAAGATAAATACAGAGCTAGAAAGTTTTTCATTAAAGAGAAAACAGCTTGTCTCCACAAACATCTCTGACTTAATTTATTGATGAGAATCAGTTTTTGTCAGAACACACGTGACAGACATATACATGTTGACAAGAGATCATGTCCCTTCCACGTATATTACTTGTGCTGCGTGTGTTTTAAACAAACATCTATGCCATAATACCAGCAAGGCAGCCAAATTGAAACTTCTGAGGGCAAGTATATGCCCAATAGGAGAATATAAAGTGTAGACCATGAACAAGTCGCAAGCAACAATGAGTAAAATTGGCTCATTTAAAACAGAAGGTTTCAGAAAAAAATCTTAGGATACCTTAGATAGTGACAAAGAAAAATGAGGAAATTAAAAGAAATCAACATTGAAAAGAGCTGCTTTATAAATAACATCTTTCAGGAAACAAAATTAAATAAAATACTGCGACCACGTCAAAAGACAGCCGGCTGGAGAGAAGAATAATGGAAGGTTTGGTTTCAGGAAGAAAAGACAGGCGGCTGGAGAGAAGAATAATGGAAGGTTTGGTTTCAGGAAGAAAAGACAGGCGGCTGGAGAGAAGAATAATGGAAGGTTTGGTTTCAGGAAGAAAAGACAGCCGGCTGGAGAGAAGAATAATGTAAGGTTTGGTTTCAGGAAGTAAAGACAGCCGGCTGGAGAGAAGAATAATGAAAGGTTTGGTTTCAGGAAGTAAAGACAGCCGGCTGGAGAGAAGAATAATGGAAGGTTTGGTTTCAGGAAGAAAAGACAGCCGGCTGGAGAGAAGAATAATGGAAGGTTTGGTTTCAGGAAGAAAAGACAGCCGGCTGGAGAGAAGAATAATGGAAGGTTTGGTTTCAGGAAGTAAAGACAGCCGGCTGGAGAGAAGAATAATGAAAGGTTTGGTTTCAGGAAGTAAAGACAGCCGGCTGGAGAGAAGAATAATGGAAGGTTTGGTTTCAGGAAGAAAAGACAGGGGCAGACCACGGAGAAGATGATGCTGCAATCCACATCATATCAGGCACAGCACACGCCAAAAGACATAAGGCATAGCCTCACCGAAAATGGACGCAACCGAACTGTCCTTTGTCATCGGGTATCATCATTCGCCGTAAGCAATCGGAATATGAAAACACGATCCGGGTGGAAAACACAGCTCAAGGTGTGCTAGGAGCACTAAACTCAGTAGCTCCGACAAGCCGGAATTGGAAAATGAGGAAACTGCAATTATAAACACTTTTCAGACAGAATCTCAACGGTTCCTGTCGCTTAACCGCCATATTAACCGAAAGTCCAATCTGAAATGTTATATAGAACCTGTCTTAATATACAGATCTGAGTCATGGATAATAGGACAAAAGGCAAAAAGAGGCTGTAGAAATATGGTTTTACAGAAGAATACTGAGAATGCCATGGATAGCTCAGAAGAGTAATGAAAACGTTATGAAAGAAGCGAAAGGAAAAAAGAGAGCTAATATCCAATATTAGGAAGAAACAATCTTAATATTTTGGGGGCCATGTAATGAGAAGGGAACAGCTGGAATATATTGTGCCAACTGTGAAAGTTAAGGGGCGAAGAGATAGAGGGAAGCAAAGAGAAAAGATACCAGACAGCTTAAGCGAATGGCTTGGCAGAAGGTCAACAGCAGAAATGATAAATAACTGTCGTGGTCGAAAGTTGTGGAGAGACATCATCACCTACACCAGCAGGCATGGTATTTGATTATGATGAGTAGTAATAGCAGCAGTAGTAGTAGTAGATGTAATAGCAGCAGTAGTAGTAGTAGATGTAATAGCAGCAGTAGTAGTAGTAGATGTAATAGCAGCAGTAGTAGTAGTAGATGTAATAGCAGTAGTAGTAGTAGATGTAATAGCAACAGTAGTAGTAGTAGATGTAATAGCAGCAGTAGTAGTAGTAGATGTAATAGCAGTAGTAGTAGTAGATGTAATAGCAGCAGTAGTAGTAGTAGATGTAATAGCAGCAGTAGTAGTAGTAGATGTAATAGCAGTAGTAGTAGTAGATGTAATAGCAACAGTAGTAGTAGTAGATGTAATAGCAGCAGTAGTAGTAGTAGATGTAATAGCAGTAGTAGTAGTAGATGTATAGCAACAGTAGTAGTAGTAGATGTAATAGCAGCAGTAGTAGTAGTAGATGTAATAGCAGTAGTAGTAGTAGATGTAATAGCAGCAGTAGTAGTAGTAGATGTAATAGCAGTAGTAGTAGTAGTAGATGTAATAGCAGCAGTAGTAGTAGTAGATGTAATAGCAGTAGTAGTAGTAGATGTAATAGCAGCAGTAGTAGTAGTAGATGTAATAGCAGTAGTAGTAGTAGATGTAATAGCAGCAGTAGTAGTAGTAATAGCAGTAGTAGTAGTAGTAGATGTAATAGTAGTAGTAAGAAAAGTAAAGTAAAGAGCCCCCGTCACGCCAAGTGGCGTATATGGATTATGGGTGTTAGTGACCATAAATTTTACAGACTTTCGGCACATGAGTTTTTTGGGTAAAGTGGTCGGTATTACGCCCATAGTAGTAGTAGTAGTAGTAGTAGTAGTAGTAGTAGTAGTAGTAGTAGTAGTAGTAGTAATTGTTGTAGTAAATGCTCGATATTAGCGCATTAGTTCCATTTAAACGTGAGTTCGTTCCCTTGCCTATTTAGTATTTTAGAAAAATAAGACAACCTAGAAAGATTCTCCTCTCGCCTACGACTTATGGGCAGCAATATGTTGTTAATGCCCCAAATTTCTATTATGGGCATCAATATGGTGGTAGTTCCCCAAATTTCTATTATGGGCATCAATATGGTGGTAGTTCCCCAAATTTCTATTATGGGCATCAATATGGTGGTAGTTCCCCAAATTTCTATTATGGGCATCAATATGGTGGTAGTTCCCCAAATTTCTATTATGGGCATCAATATGGTGGTAGTTCCCCAAATTTCTATTATGGGCATCAATATGGTGGTAGTTCCCCAAATTTCTATTATGGGCATCAATATGGTGGTAGTTCCCCAAATTTCTGTTATGGGCATCAATATGGTGGTAGTTCTTCAATTTTCTGTTATGGGCATCAATATGGTGGTAGTTCTTCAATTTTCTGTTATGGGCATCAATATGGTGGTAGATTTTAAATTTTCTGTTATGGGCATCAATATGGTGGTAGTTCCCCAATTTTCTTTTATGGGCATCAATATGGTGGTAGTTCCCCAATTTTCAGTTACGGACATCAATATGATGGTAATTCTCCCATTTTCATATATGACCAATGGTACATTTATGTGTCCGGTGTGGTCGACATCACTCCAGGCCGCCCAACGTCTCCATGAACAATTCAGTCCCCCCTTTAAGACTGTGTGAATGTAGGAACCGTTGACAGGGATCGAGCCTGCCTTCATGGTCCAGTCATCTCCTGAGCTGCTATTCCTTCCAGTTCAGTGTTAGTTGAAGACACATTTTTCGGCTAGAAATATTTGCCAACACTCGTCACTAATTTACGACTTAGTGGTAAAGTACGCCCTTCTACGCTTCTCTGCTGCTGAATATGTTAAACAACTACCTTTGCATATTTCAACACTTGTATTTTATTGTTTAAAGCTTTTATTTTATTCATTTTCTTTATTCTTGACACATCTTTCTGATTTATGACATTTGCCCTTTTTCTTGACATTTGCCCTAACTTTATGACATTGACTCTTTATTCTTGACATTTGCTTTTTCTCTGTTTTGACACTCTTCTATTTTTGTCAACACTCTTGCATTACTCTTAACATTCTTTCTTTTATTCTTCACTTTTCTCTTCTGTGTGGCACTTTTCTCTTTTTATAATCTTCTGTTATGTTTTTTTTCTTATGTTTTCATGACTTTTGACTCTTTTCTCACCATTTTAACATTCTTTCATTCTCTGTAAAAACACGTTCCTGCTTTTTGAAACTTCTGTTTCGCATTGACATGACATATTTCTGTTTCTATTTTTAAACTTTTCTCTTTCATTTAATACCCCTCTTCCTTTTGATAATCTTCCAAATTCTCTTGGTGCTCATCTCTTTCTCTAACACTTTTTAAGCTTCATTTTGACATTCCAGTCTTCTTTTGACACTCGTCTTTTTTTTTGTTTTTTTTGTTTCGGCACCTGCCGCTTCTATCATTTTTTTCTATCACACCTCTCTAACTTTCATCTCTCTCTTATCTCTCTCTCCCTTCTCTCTCCTCTCATTTTCTTTCTCGTTCCTTTCCTCTCCACTCTCTCTCTCCCTTCTCTCTCCTCTCATTTTCTTTCTCGTTCCTTTCCTCTCCGCTCTCTCTCCTCTTCACTCTCGCTCCTCTCCCCTACTTTCCGCTCTCTCTCCTCTCCTCTCTCGCTCGCTCCCTTCCTTCCTCGCTCCTCTCCCCTACTTTCCGCTCTCTCTCCTCTCCTCTCTCGCTCGCTCCTCTTCCTTCCTCGCTCCTCTCTCGCTCGCTCCCTTCCTTCCTCGCTCCTCTCTCGCTCGCTCCCTTCCTTCCTCGCTCCTCTCCCTCTACTTTCCGCTCTTCCCACCTTTCCTCTCCTCCCCTTGCAGTGACTATTTATTCCACCGACAATCACCCCACATTAACAATGAGTCCCCTCTCTGAACACCCTAGCCATATCTTCTAAAAGTACGCCCCTGCTTGTATCCCCTCTTTATTTTTTTTCATCTTTATCGCTTCTCCTTGCCTCTTTGTTCTCCAGCAATAACTATCTGTTCCCTGTTTAATACTGACACCCCCTCCCCCACCTCCCCAACACCCACCAACCCTCCCCGTAGTCACATCCTATTGATCGGAAAACGTCACTTGTACTGAGTGCAGATTAGGTCTTAACAGAATGGTAGACACGCCCACGAGGGGGTCGGGAAAAGCTCAGAACGAGGCGAAGCAGTGTTGCCTGGATGTGATCTGTGTCGTCATAACACACACTCGTCAAGGGAAACGGTTCTCGGTAACTAGCTTTGGTGCTAGGATAGTCTCCGTTATAGGCAAGGTTAACTACTTGTCTCCCGCCTCGGAGTTTCCTTAATAAATAGTCTTGATTTGTTATTTTTATCTGATTTCTTCAAACTTCTTGTACCCTCTTCTCCCAACCCCTCCAACTTTCTACCCCCACCAATACCCATTCAACATTCCTTTACCAACGTTAGCTCAACTCTCAACAAAAAGTTGTATATCAAGTTTATCAAGCTTGAAACCCTAGAAATAGATGGAACAGAAATAAAATTCCAGTTTTGAAAACTCGAAGCTTCGCGGTTTATTCGTCATTAGAACCTTTCGTTCACTAGCCTAAAAAGAAAACGTTGAAAAAGAAAATATTTCAACTCCACTGCCCGTCCTATACAAGCACTTACTCATTTTAAAAACACACGGCGACGGTTTCAGTAACGATAGAACACAGATATGGCGGCCCTGAGTGCTACACTGTTTTCTGTATGCCACCCATTTGAACAGGGAGCCGCGACAGCTCAGTGGTTAGTGAACTGGACTACCACGGACAAGGGGTAGGGTTCGATCCCAACCGACGGCTTCCGGGTTCACCCAGCCTTAAATGGGTACCGGATTTTTTTCTGGGAAAGTAAAGCAGCACGGGCGTAATACTGACCACATTACCCCAAAAATCATGTGCTGAAGGTCTGTAAAATATAGGGTCACTAACACCATATTTCTCTATACGCCACTTGGCGTGACGGGGGTACTTTACTTTTTTTTTACTTACCCAGTTGAACAAAACTGTATAATGATCAAACTGCCTATGGCTCTGCGCTTTCTCGACAATTCTCTAAACTATCCCGCAATAGTTCTGGAGGTTTCTAGCGACTCATCTCTAGGATTTAAACCATGCGTCGCGCACATGACTCGAATTGTCTATCAACTATTTACCGCTATTAAGTCTACATCTCAGTAGTTTATAGTTCTTCCCAACTCTCCGCACGTGTCACGTGCACACACGCAATCTCCTTTTAATTCTTAATTGTACACTTCATTTACTAAATGTTATGTAGTCAAATGTCATTTCCATCTTCTTAATAAATATGGGTACATTTTGTTTCAGGCTGTATTCTTTATTTATTTTTGTAAACACAAATTTCAAATTATGTTTCAATTAAACACCGTTAATTTTAAATAGAAATCGTTTTCCCCATTTTTTCTTGCAATTAATTATTATTTGAGAGATTCGAGATGCGGGAGATAAGAGGAATTCAAATTCTGGAGATGTGAGGTATTTGAGATTCTGGAGATGTGAGGTATTTGAGATTCTGGAGATGTGAGGTATTTGAGATTCTGGAGATGTGAGGTATTTGAGATTCTGGAGATGTGAGTTATTTGTGATTCTGGAGATGTGAGGTATTTGAGATTCTGGAGATGTGAGGTATTTGAGATTCTGGAGATGTGAGGTATTTGCGATTCTGGAGATGTGAGGTATTTGTGATTCTGGAGATGTGAGGTATTTGAGATTCTGGAGATGTGAGTTATTTGTGATTCTGGAGATGTGAGGTATTTGAGATTCTGGAGATGTGAGTTATTTGTGATTCTGGAGATGTGAGGTATTTCAGATTCTGGAGATGTGAGTTATTTGTGATTCTGGAGATGTGAGGTATTTGAGATTCTGGAGATGTGAGGTATTTGCGATTCTGGAGATGTGAGGTATTTGAGATTCTGGAGATGTGAGGTATTTGAGATTCTGGAGATGTGAGGTATTTCAGATTCTGGAGATGTGAGGTATCTGAGAGCCTAGAGATGTGAGGTATTTGAGATTCTGGAGATGTGAGGTATTTCAGATTCTGGAGATGTGAGTTATTTGTGATTCTGGAGATGTGAGGTATTTGAGATTCTGGAGATGTGAGGTATTTGCGATTCTGGAGATGTGAGGTATTTGAGATTCTGGAGATGTGAGGTATTTGAGATTCTGGAGATGTGAGGTATTTGCGATTCTGGAGATGTGAGGTATTTGAGATTCTGGAGATGTGAGGTATTTGAGATTCTGGAGATGTGAGGTATCTGAGAGCTTAGAGATGTGAGGTATTTGAGATTCTGGAGATGTGAGGTATTTGAGATTCTTGAGATGTGAGGTATTTGAGAGCCTAGAGATGTGAGGTATTTGAGAGCCTGGAGATGTGAGGTATTTGAGAGCCTAGAGATGTGAGGTATTTGAGAGCCTAGAGATGTGAGGTATTTGAGAGCCTAGAGATGTGAGGTATTTGAGAGCCGTCCAAGACTTACACTGAGGTTCGAGAAATTGTAGGGTTCGTCCTCTTCTAATTATTTATATTTTCAAGGTTAAAGGTTAGTCTGTTTTCAAAGTTATTCTGTTTCCAAGGTTAATAAGTTTCCAATTTTATCTGTTTCTAAAGTTTAA
>JAVIAB010000024.1:25331902-25339402 GCA_032433765.1 Megaustenia siamemsis | reverse complement strand
AAACAATCAAACAAACAAACAAACAATCAATCATACAAACAAACAATCATACAAACAAACAAACAATCAATCATACAAACAAACAATCATACAAACAAACAAACAAACAAACAATCAATCATACAAACAAACAATCATACAAACAAACAAACAATCAATCATACAAACAAACAATCAAACAATCAAACAAACAAACAAACAATCAATCATACAAACAAACAATCATACAAACAAACAAACAATCAATCATACAAACAAACAATCATACAAACAAACAAACAATCAATCATACAAACAAACAAACAATCATACAAACAAACAAACAAACAATCAATCATACAAACAAACAATCAATCATACAAACAAACAAACAATCAAACAAATTGATCATCTGCACATTATTTTGGGATAAAAAAATATGGTCAGTATTACGCCCGAGCAGTTTTTTTTCCAGAAGAATCCAGTGCCAATTTTAAGACTGGTTGAGCCTGGAAACCAAAGATCAGGATAGAGCCCGACATTTTGGTTACACTAGATCTGTTAGATATCCATCGAGCTACCGCAAATCCTCGACATTGTTTGTGTCTGTCAATCACTTTCAATACAGCAAGTGATTCACAAGCGAAAGATTCACTGGAAAACATGAAGACAATAAACTGATAGACAGAGCGTGTAGAACGAATGTGCAGTAGCAGAAACTGAAGCTGAATAAACACACACACACGCTGGTTTCATATTTTAATGAGAAACAGAACAACAAAAGAGTGAAATAAAAGTAGAGAACAAATAAAAACATTAAGTAGCTAGGTACGCCAGAAAATGTAGTTCTGAAAACGGAAACCAAAAAAGATATCTTCACAGGAAATGTGAGTTTACACAGAAAACGATTACGTCATAATGTTGTCAGAATAGCCCTTAACCCTGGCGTTGTCCTTGGCTCTCAGCTGGAGGCGACAAATCCGTTCCGTAGCCATGTAATTGTGTGCTGATGTTTCTCGTCAACATCTCAATGTATATTTGTTTTCTCTTCATACATTGTGAACGTATATTTTAGCACTGATAACAAAGATGAAGAATATAAATATATTTGTTGTTGATTTTGCAAATAGATTTAGATAACTGTCTAGAATAACAATTGTGTGTGTGTGTTTTTTTTTTTTTTTTAGATGTTTCTTAATAATAATATGTTTTAATAGAGACATAGTGTTTGCTGCAAGGATTCTATTCTTATTATCGGTATTTTGTTTCCGTTATTTTTGTTAGTTTGGTTTTTATTTGTTTCATTAGTAATATTACGATTGAGCTTATTTTTGTAACAGCAAGTTTCTGTAGACAGGTAAAGAAAGAGATGGGATACAAGTTTTAGGGGGCCATGAAATATGGATGTACATTCAAACAAGGGGATATACGATAGAATTTCACGATACAGAAATAAAGTTAAAGGTAGAACATGAGGGATGGATGGATGGATGGATGGATGGATGGATGGATGGATGGATGTATGGATGAATGGATGGATGGATGGATGGATGGATGGATAGACGGACGGGCGGACGGACGGACAGATGGATGGATGGATAGACGGACGGGCGGACGGACGGACGGATGGATGGATGGATGGATGAATAAGATGGATGAATGGACAGACGGACGGACGAACGGATGGATGTATGGATGGATGGATGGATGGACGTATAGGTGGATGGATGGAATGATGAGTTGGTGGATGGATAGATGGAATTTGGTTGGTGAATTGGTGGATGTGTGGGAGGGAAGATGAATGTATTGATGACTTTACAGGAGAAAGGGCGGCGTGGTGGATAGATGGATGTTGTTGTTGTTGCTGTTGCGTTCGCCAGCTTTCAACTCTGACGAAGTCCCTAGAGACTAGGAACTGAATTTTGCGTGTTAATCCATTTTTCCCTGGCAGCCGTGTGCACAAGGGTCCCTCGCCGCACAGTCAGATAACTCCGACTTCGGAGGTACTCATGTTTTTTTTCCGTCGATGAGTAACTGACGTTTCAAGCCGGGCCTCGCTGCTGAGACCAGGGGTGGTTGCCGCAGAGAGAAATCATAAATAAAAATCCCAACCGGTGTAGCCGAGATTTGAACCCACAACCTCTCTGTCCCGATGCCGGCGTCTTGCCTCGAGACCAACAAGTCCCCCATGGCATTGGAATACGAGGAAACTGCAACAAGGAACACTTTTCATGCATAACCTGCAATGGTTCCTGCCGCCTATCCACCATTTACGGGAAATTCACGTCCTCCCGAAAATGATGATCGTCATATTTCTTTTAAAATGTATAGCTCTTGATGATGTTAGGCCATCGTTGTTGACTCCAATTTCGAACATATAAACACACAGTTCGTCAGATTTACCCCGTCGCACATCAAACAACAGACCGTAAGATTAGCGTACGGCCGGTCTAGTGATTTACGATGAGCCACTCTTATTCCGAATCAGTCTCTTCTGCGAATAGGTGTATGGCCATACTTTGCAATTATTTTGTCAATTTGATAAAACTCTGTCTTCTTAGTTTGTCTAACAAGTTGCACAACTCTGTCAATTTGATAAAACTCTGTCTTCTTAGTTTGTCTAACAAGTTGCACAACTCTGGTTTTAACTAGGCACCTGAAACCTCACATCAGGAAGAGATGCGATCGAGTTCGTCTTGCATTGTGGAGGATAGATGAGTGAGTGAGTGAGTAAATTGGTGAGTGAGTGAGTTTGTGAATGGATGGGTGGGTATGTTGATAGGTTTCTAAATGTGACTCATTCGATACACGTATAACTTTTGAAGAAGTATAACCAGGAACCATGTCTTAAATGATTGTTCTTTCCTTATCCGCTGTGTTTTTGACGTGGCCATAATATTTTAATTGCCTCTGTAGAATGGTATTTATAAGCCTGTTCTTTTTAATGTTTAAATCTGTTAACATGTCTTCATTGCTCTTTTTCAATATCCAGGTATCTTAACGATTTGTATGTACCATTCTGTTTCGAATAAATCGATTTTCTTTCTTGCTGTTTGTGTAATTGTCCCTGATTCACAACTGTATGTTACTATCGGCACGATACATGTCCTGAGTAATTTAATTTTACTGCCTTGCAGTTATTTTGCTACATGTTCTTCATGGTACGTAATTTTTTTGTTGCTTTGCTAATCTTCTTCTGATCTCTTTCTGCCAGTCTCCTTTGTTACTACAGATCCTAGATATTCAAAATTTGTTACAATTTCAAGTTCTTTACTGTTCATGATGCTCTTCGGTTGGCTTTTTGTTTTGTCAATGGACATTATCTTAGTTTTCATTATGTTTAGATAGAGGTTCTGCTCTTCGCTGTGTTTTTTAACACACTCAATTGTCTTTTTTTTTAATCCTTCTGCACTGTTTGAGAGGTGGACTGTATTGTAAGCGTAACTGAGTTCCGGAATTTACGGCGCTGAATCTATCTAGACTGAATCTATCTAGGCTGAATCTTTCTAGGCAGAATCTACCTTGGCTGAATCTATCTAGACTGAATCTATCTAGGCTGAATCTATCTAGACTGAATCTATCTAGACTGAATCTATCTAGGCTGAATCTATCTAAACTGAATCTATCTAGACTGAATCTATCTACGCTGAATCTACCTAGGCTAAATCTATCTAGACTGAATCTATCTAGACTGAATCTATCTAGGTTGCATCTATCTAGACTGAATCTATCTAGACTGAATCTATCTAGACTGAATCTATCTAGACTGAATCTATCTAGGCTGCACCTATCTAGACTGAATCTATCTAGGCTAAATCTTACTGAGTGCAAATATTCAAACAGCCTGTAGGTTTTTTTTGTTCGTTCCGGTCTTTGTGGATTGGAATGATGTACACATTTTGTACTTTGCTTGTTGATGCTTTCAGTTAAATAAACGTCGTTTGTGTGAGTCGTGTTTGACACAACTACAATAATTGCATAGTTGATGCTTTCAGTTAAATAAACGTCGTTTGTGTGAGTCGTGTTTGACACAACTACAATAATTGCATAGTTGATGCTTTCAGTTAAATAAACGTCGTTTGTGTGAGTCGTGTTTGACACAACTACAATAATTGCACAGTTGATACTTTCAGTTAAATAAACGTCGTTTGTGTGAGTCGTGTTTGACAAAACTACAATAATTGTATAGTTGATACTTTCAGTTAAATTAACGTCGTTTGTGTAAGTCGTGTTTGACACAACTACAATAATTTCATAGTTGATACTTTCAGTTAAATAAACGTCGTTTGTGTGAGTCGTGTTTGACACAACTACAATAATTGCACAGTTGATACTTTCAGTTAAATAAACGTCGTTTGTGTGAGTCGTGTTTGACAAAACTACAATAATTGTATAGTAATACTTTCAGTTAAATAAACGTCGTTTGTGTGAGTCGTGTTTGACACAACTACAATAATTTCATAGTTGATGCTTTCAGTTAAATAAACGTCGTTTGTGTGAGTCGTGTTTGACAAAACTACAATAATTGCACAGTTGATACTTTCAGTTAAATAAACGTCGTTTGTGTGAGTCGTGTTTGACACAACTACAATAATTGTACAGTTGATACTTTCAGTTAAATAAACGTCGTTTGTGTGAGTCGTGTTTGACACAACTACAATAATTGTACAGTTGATACTTTCAGTTAAATAAACGTCGTTTGTGTGAGTCGTGTTTGACACAACTACAATAATTGCACAGTTGATACTTTCAGTTAAATAAACGTCGTTTGTGTGAGTCGTGTTTGACAAAACTACAATAATTGTATAGTAATACTTTCAGTTAAATAAACGTCGTTTGTGTGAGTCGTGTTTGACACAACTACAATAATTTCATAGTTGATGCTTTCAGTTAAATAAACGTCGTTTGTGTGAGTCGTGTTTGACAAAACTACAATAATTGCACAGTTGATACTTTCAGTTAAATAAACGTCGTTTGTGTGAGTCGTGTTTGACACAACTACAATAATTGTACAGTTGATACTTTCAGTTAAATAAACGTCGTTTGTGTGAGTCGTGTTTGACACAACTACAATAATTGTACAGTTGATACTTTCAGTTAAATAAACGTCGTTTGTGTGAGTCGTGTTTGACACAACTACAATAATTGTACAGTTGATACTTTCAGTTAAATAAACGTCGTTTGTGTGAGTCGTGTTTGACACAACTACAATAATTGTACAGTTGATACTTTCAGTTAAATAAACGTCGTTTGTGTGCGTCGTGTTTGACACAACTACAATAATTGCACAGTTCCCATCTATCAAATTCGACCTCATTACGACATTCTTAGGTCAGCAGTTGTTTTTCCTCTTCGATTCCTCCATATAAATTTTACTGAGTAACTGCTTCAAGTACTTGGTAGGATCTTGATCTTTTATGATTCTACTATCCTGATGCCAACAGACAGTATTGAGTCATTTATGATTACTACAATTTCCTCCCCTCCTATCAGTCAATTTCCTCTCCATCTCTCAGTCCATTTTCTCCTCTCAATCCATTCCCCCCCCTTTTCATTTTATTTTTTACACCCCATTATATTCCCCCCTAATTATTTTTTCTAATTCCCCCCTCACGTCCACTTATATTGTTTCCTTTATTATCTACGGTAAGCTACACATGTCCCTACAACTGTCCCTACATCTGTTATCACCCTTAATATCAGCTTTACAACAGACCGCAATTCTAAGTCTATCTTTTCACACACACCCCCCCCCCCCGCTGGTTTATGTATTTCCCCTCTTAATTTTTCTAGCCGCATTTAGTCCCACCCCACAGTTATCCACCTACTATACGTCATCTATCACAGGGGTCTTCACACTGTGTATTTCCAAGGGTCGTAGCAAACGTTTCCAACCTGTCATGAAACAATGGGAACTCCCGTATATTAGGGGCCGGTCTATAAATACTTATAGCACGGTAATTCTATCAGGATGAATCCTTCAGAATATCTATCACCAGAATCCTATCATCGGCTTGTCTAGAGTACTTATAGTACTGGAATCATATCACTGGTGTATCTAGAGTACTTATAGTACTGGAATCATATCATTGGTGTATCTAGAGTACTTATAGTACCCGCATATTGTCATTGGTGTATCTAGAGTACTTATAGCACCCGAATCTTATCATCGGCTTGTCTAGAGTAATTATAGTACTGGAATCATATCAATGGTGTATCTAGAGTACTTATAGCACCCGCATATTGTCATTGGTGTATCTAGAGTACTTATAGCACCCGAATCCTATTATCGAAATATATATATGGCATTTGGCTTCTTGACAGACGGTTGGTAGCTAGCAATCATGATAAGTCTGCAGTTTGGTAAAAATATTAGTGTCATTTGCTGGATGCTATTTTACTGAACAGCTTCTCTCTTGGCTGAATCTGTCAATATTGGACAGGCAGATCCATACACAGAACGAACAGGATTCGTGGTGCCTGGCTTCGTCAACTTTCTCCTTCGCCTTTTGTCTTCTGAATTTGATATCAGCACCGCCGCGAACGTTGGCAGTTTGTATTGTTGCTCTCCATGTACTACGCTGTCCAGCCAGATTTTCCCAGTCTCTGTCGCTGCTAGAGAATCCCCTCAAGGAAGCCGAGACCCATATATTTGTTTTCACTTTGATAGATATTCTATAGCTGGCCTCTACTGCCCATCTACCAACTGATGTTTGCATCGCTGCTCACGAATTTCATCACCCATATACCTGATCGATCTGGCATTTTTCAATATAACCAACTTTTTTCCATACCCAAACTATGATAATTTGAAAGCCCTTCTCAGATTCCACCATAGGCCTCTAACATCCTCTCTCCATTGTTCTTAGTCTCTCTTGTTGCGACTGACCGGCCCATTTTGACGTCTAATCTCACAGACATCACAGCACAATCTTGAGCAGGGACGTTTTTCCGGGCCATATATTTTATAATCTTATTGTTATGAAGTTGCATGATTTCATCTCCGTCTGCTTATGTTTGTGGGTCTTCTCCATAGGATCAGCAGAGGTCCGATCCAGTCGCAACGTCGTGTTGATTTCGTGTTGCCCCTAACTATGTCAAGTTGTTCCCGCAACATTTTTATTTGCAGATTTTCTGTTCAACCCTATGGCCAGCTTTACAGCAACCTCGCATATTTTCACCAGTAATCTTCTAGTACGACTCTCTCTCTCTCTCTCTCTCTCTCTCTTTCTCTCTCGTGTTTGACATGGAAGCCATACAATTAATTATGATATGCTGGTCCTGCACTGTCATCAAAATGTGAAAACCCTTGGTCTATTGGACAGGAGCACGTGGGACATCTCTACCCCATCGCGTAGAGCCTATCAGTTGTGGCGGGCCATGTTTTAGTTGGTTCCGGGTAGGGGCCGGGGTTCACATTATCGACCAGCCCATTCCTCGGTGACACGGCACCGAAATTGTATTGAAGAACACAATCATATAGATTGGTAAACAGATTTGAGGTTCTCTGACTCGCCCGCT
>JAVIAB010000024.1:25289402-25326902 GCA_032433765.1 Megaustenia siamemsis | reverse complement strand
CCATATTTCCCTATACGCCACTTGGCGTGACGGCGGTACTTTACTTTTTACTTTACTACGAATAATATGATTATTTCTAGCTACAATTACTACTAATGTTACCTCTATTATTAGCACAGCTGTTGCAATATCACTTTATTTGTTTAAAAAAACAATGCTACCACGAACACCAGGAATATTGCTACCACGAGTACCAGGAACATTGCTACCACGAACACCAGGAATATTGCTACCACGAACACCAGGATTATTGCTACCACGAGTACCAGGAATATTGCTACCACGAGTACCAGGAATATTGCTACCACGAGTACCAGGAATATTGCTACCACGAGTACCAGGAATATTGCTACCACGAGTACCAGGAATATTGCTACCACGAGTACCAGGATTATTGCTACCACGAGTACCAGGATTATTGCTACCACGAGTACCAGGATTATTGCTACCACGAACACCAGGATTATTGCTACCACGAGTACCAGGATTATTGCTACCACGAGTACCAGGATTATAGCTACCACGAATACCAGGATTATTGCTACCACGAACACCAGGATTATTGCTACCACGAACACCAGGATTATTGCTACCACGAGTACCAGGATTATTGCTACCACGAGTACCAGGATTGTTGCTACCAAGAACACCAGGATTATTGCTACCACGAGTACCAGGATTATTGCTACCACGAACACCAGGATTATTGCTACCACGAACACCAGGATTATTGCTACCACGAACACCAGGATTATTGCTACCACGAGTACCAGGATTATTGCTACCAAAAACACCCCCAAAAAATAAGAATTAAGCCAATCCTGCTGCAACTATTACAACTATTTTCTTTCACCGCAGCTACCATTAATATTACCATTAATACTGTTAATAATGTTACCATTACTGCAACTGGTACTACCACCGATATTACAAATACTGTAGCTACTATTACCACTTCTACTACTACCATCACCACTACTACTGTTACCACTGCTGCTAATAATTGTATCACTACTATCACTAATGTTACTACATCTGCGCTAACTAAAACTATTACTTTATTTCCACTACACCCACCACCACTATTACTACAAATATTACCATCACCACCACTGCTACTACAAATAGTACCACCACTACTACCACTGCTACTACAAATATTACCACCACTACCACTGCTATTACTACAAATATTACCACCACTACTATTACTACAAATATTACCACCACTACTATTACTACAAATATTACCACCACTACAGTGACTACCACAACAAATATTACCACCACTACCACTACTATTACTACAAATATTACCACCACCACTATTACTACAAATATTACCACCACTACTATTACTACTAATATTACCACCACCACTATTACTACAAATATTACCACCACCACTATTACTACAAATATTACCACCACCACTATTACTACAAATATTACCACCACCACTATTACTACAAATATTACCACCACCACTATTACTACAAATATTACCACCACCACTATTACTACAAATATTACCACCACCACTATTACTACAAATATTACCACCACTACCACTACTATGACTACAAATATTACCACCACCACTATTACTACAAATATTACCACCGCCACAACTACTACTACCCTTATAACAGTGCATAATCCGTGTTCTCAATACCACTGCCAGTAAACAAAGCTGCTAAATATGCTGCTGGCAGATTAATGATAACTTCGGCTTGTAATATCAGCGATAAGTTATCCCACGTTTCCTCACACAACACGACAAGCACGGACAGTGGCGTTACAACACGACAAGCACGGACAGTGACGTTACAACACGACAAGCACGGACAGTGACGTTACAACACGACAAGCACGGACAGTGACGTTACAACACGACAAGCACGGACAGTGACGTTACAACACGACAAGCACGGACAGTGGCGTTACAACACGACAAGCACGGACAGTGACGTTACAACACGACAAGCACGGACAGTGGCGTTACAACACGACAAGCACGGACAGTGGCGTTACAACACGACAAGCACGGACAGTGGCGTTACAACACGACAAGCACGGACAGTGGCGTTACAACACGACAAGCACGGACAGTGACGTTACAACACGACAAGCACGGACAGTGGCGTTACAACACGACAAGCACGGACAGTGACGTTACAACACGACAAGCACGGACAGTGGCGTTACAACACGACAAGCACGGACAGTGACGTTACAACACGACAAGCACGGACAGTGACGTTACAACACGACAAGCACGGACAGTGACGTTACAACACGACAAGCACGGACAGTGACGTTACAACACGACAAGCACGGACAGTGACGTTACAACACGACAAGCACGGACAGTGGCGTTACAACACGACAAGCACGGACAGTGGCGTTACAACACGACAAGCACGGACAGTGACGTTACAACACGACAAGCACGGACAGTGGCGTTACAACACGACAAGCACGGACAGTGACGTTACAACACGACAAGCACGGACAGTGGCGTTACAACACGACAAGCACGGACAGTGGCGTTACAACACGACAAGCACGGACAGTGGCGTTACAACACGACAAGCACGGACAGTGGCGTTACAACACGAAAAGCACGGACAGTGGCGTTACAACACGACAAGCACGGACAGTGGCGTTACAACACGACAAGCACGGACAGTGGCGTTACAACACGACAAGCACGGACAGTGGCGTTACAACACGACAAGCACGGACAGTGGCGTTACAACACGACAAGCACGGACAGTGGCGTTACTAAGGCTCTGAATGGGAGGCGCACATCTCATGGGCTACTTAAAGAGGGAAAAACAAAATCAAAATTTAAAGTAAATTGAATAGAAACTAAATTAATCAAAACTATATGGGCCACTGCAAGAATTACGAAATACAGTATACAGGAAACGCCATTGAAGATAAAGACAATACTTCAGGCGAACGATAGATTGGCAGGCATGTAGGTAGAGTACTTCCCTCGCATTTACATGTGGACTTCTTTTCTCTTTTCACTGATACCTAAAAGATGTCGTGGTTTATATCATTTGTTGTTCTTGCGCTGCTCGAACTGTCTGAATGGGTGATTTTCCTTTGTTGTTACATGTCTCTGTCACTGCATCTATCCATCTTCTTCTGGGTCTTCCTCTTGGTCTTTTCCCATGCATTTCTAGTCTGTTACATGTGGACATGCGCCCAAACCACTGAACACATACTTCAAGACTGTACTGAATATAGTACACTGTGGAAAGGCATTCGCCTATAGATTCAACTGCCGATTTTACTACATGGGTCTCTGAAAAAACTACACAAGCAGAAACATTGATACAAGAAGCGACATAGACAATTTAGAAAACGATGCAGGCAAACAAATTGTTCGGCTCGTAGGATCAATAGACAGACAGATGGATAAATGGATAGATGTTTTAATGGATGGGTTTTTAGATGGATAGGTGTAGATTGGCGGATGCTATATATTACAGTAAGGCAACAATATCTATAATTTTCGACCCGAAGCATCCGGATCAACAAGAAATTTGTTTGACACAATGACCATTTCCTTCACAAACTTTGTTAATTGCACCCCATAGCGTGTGATGCAATAGAATGTCCATTCTTCACAGCTACTTAGGAGAATTGAGTGGTCTAGAGGTAAGATTGTCTCTAAACAGGAAGGTCCCTGGTTCTAATCCCACAATAGGCGGTGGTGATTTTCACTTCGAATCCGTGGTTTCTTCGTGGTTTCTTCGTGGTTTCACCCTCCCCTCTGCTAGTGAGTTTCAACGTTTAGCGCTCTCCGATAAGGCGAACAACAAGAGTCCTGTGTGCACTCGCGCACATAAAAAAAAAACCTTTGGCAATTAAAATCCGAAAAGAGTAGGCCAAATATGGTCTCTGCCCGGGCAACATTGTTAAGAAAATCGTGCCGGATGTGTCTGAAATGCGCATCATGGCTGTGACGGAAGCTAACGACACAACGGACCCACGCCCACTTAAAGGGTGAAGTTTAAAAAGACAAACAATATCTACCAATTATAAAACGTGTGCTACTTCTGGTGGTAGTTTTAGTAGTAGCAGTGGTTGTAGCGGAAGTGGTCATAGTTTTTCTAGTCGTTGGATTTGCATTGTTATCCCCGACACAATGTTTTTGGTTCACCCCAAACGTGTAATACACTAGGTTACACCTTGCTACGCCACTGCTCATAGCAAACACAAAAGGTTACCACGCCCACATGACGTCATTAATTAAAGTCTTAATCCACATTCAAAACTATTGCATCGTGTTTCATCAGCACCATATTTAGAGCACCACTGACAGATGGTATGTATTAGGTCTTGCTGCTCCATATATTTCCAAGAATTCCATGACTGTTCCGATTTTTTTTCTCGGAAATGTTGATATATTATGATGGATTCTTTGTGCACGGCTGTAGCATGAATATAATGAAATGATCCTTCGTCTAGTATGTTAACGTGGATATACTTCAGTGATACTTCGTGTAGAAATCTACTCTCCACAATTTGTCAAGATCTCCTAGTTTTGAATTGTAAATAAGTTCAATTATTGACAAGATGAATCGTCTTCTGTTTACACCTTCATATTCATTATTCCCCAAAAATTTCACTTTCTTTATGTCTACATTCTTCTCTTCTTCCTCTTCCAACTTCTACTTCTTCTTATTCCTCATCCTTCAACTTCTCCTAATTCTTTGTCCGCTTTTTTTTCTCTCCTTTTCTTTTTCTATTTCTCCTGTTTTGCCTATTCTTCAATTTATTTATGTTTCTTATTCTACTTCTTTCTTCTCTAACAACTTCTTCTTCTTTTGCTTTTTCTCCTTCCCCTGTTGTGCCTTCTTCTTCAGTTCATTTCTATTTCTTATCTTTTCTTGTCTTCCTTCTCCTCCATCATCATCGTGTGCCACACCGGTTGGCGTAGGTGATCATGCCCCTCCACAATCTTCTATCTACAGTGCATCGTATCAGTTCTATTGTTGACTGTTTTCCATGCCATGACACCAAGCTATCCAGTATTTTCTCTCTTAGTCGTCCGCGATCTCTCTTTCCTTTTATTTTGCCAGTTGTAACCAAGTATTCCAACTTTTCTCTTCTCATAATGTGCCTGAAAAATGTTGATTGCTTCTTTCTGATGTTTTTTCGGAGCTGCCTTTTTGTTTTGGCCTCTTTGAGAACTTCCTCATTGGTCTTTTTATCTGTCCAGGAAACTTTCAACATTCTTCTGAGAAATCCCATCTCTATGGCCTCTAATCGTCTTTTCATTTGTTTGTCTACTGTCCATGATTCGCTTCCATAGGTCAGAATTGGCTCTATATAGCACCGATGAACTCTCTTATTTCTATTGACATAGATTTGTTGCAGAAGATATTTTGTTTTCCTCCAACATATTCTTTTTTTGGTCCGAATCCTCCTTTTATTTTATTTTCTTCATTCTTTTTCTTCTTTAATTTATTTGTATTTCTTGATCTGATTCGTCTTCTTTCTCTCCTCATCTTCTTTATCTAGTAGCATCTCTGTTACTGCTACTACTATTACTTCTAACTCCACTATTACTACTAATAGCTATATTGCTTTTACCGCTACAACTATTACTATCAACTGCTATTCTTACCATAGTCTATTACTATTGTTACGACTGCTACTACTACCACTACTACTAATGTCACTAATAGTATTAACATTATTTCAAATAATGCAGCTAACAATATTAATGTTACCACGACTATTTAAGTTGTTAATGTCGTTTTTGTTACTGCTACATCTACTACTACAGCTACTCTTATTACTATTGCTAATATTAATAATATTATGACTACTCTCACTTCAGCTATTACAAATGCTATAACCACTATTATTACAACTGTTAATATTACTACTATTATTACCCTGATTACTGCTGTCATTGAGAGCCGCGATAGCTCAGTGGTTAGTGAACTGGACTACAAATGACAAGAGACATGGTTCGATCCCAACCGACGGCTTCCGGGTTCACTCAGCCTTTAATGGGTACCGGATTTTTTTCTGGGAAAGTAAAGCGGCACAGGCGTAATACCGACCATGTTACCCCAAAAATCATGTGCCGAAGGTCTGTAAAATTTATGGTCACTAACACCATATTTCCCTATACGCCACGTGGCGTGACGGGGGTACTTTACTGTATTTGAATACTGTCATTACTATTAAATTACTACTACTACTACAATCATGTTACCCCTAAACTATAAGCACTATTAATGACACTCGCACCATTTCTATTACTAGTATAACAATAACTGTTACTACTACAATAACTGATTTTATTATTCTCCCCATTACTACAATATTACTGCTACATCTACTACAACAACAACTACTAATGGTGGTAGCATTGAGAGGACACTTCGTGTGGTTACACCGCCATACCCACCCCTCCCCAACTTGTAATTTGTCTTCCTGTTCAGTGATGATGGAGTTTAGATCACGTGGTTCCCTGTAAACTACATTCATTACAAACAGATTCTTGTTGGTTTTATCTCTCTGACGGAAAGAGGTGCCTACATGATATACCTCTTTCCCCCCAACCCAAAAGTTCTATTTTTTAAAAAATGTCTATTGCCTAGGTGTCTGTTTACAGTGAGTGTCTTTGCTTTCTATTTGTCCCTTGCTTTTTAATCGGTGAATTAACAATTTTTAGGTTCAAAAGTGTCACTTAGTATAATACGTTATCACATACCACAAACGTTCGGTGACTCCTTATTTCTCTGTCATCGTTTCTTTCTCTTCTTTCTCTGCCATCGTTTATTTCTCTTCTTTCTCTGTCATCGTTTCTTTCTCTTCTTTCTCTGTCTTCATTTCTTTCTCTTCTTTCTCTGCCATCGTTTCTTTCTATTTTTCTCTGTCATCGTTTTTCTTCTTTCTCTGTCATCGTTTCTTTCTCTTCTTTCTCTGTCATCGTTTATTTCTCTTCTTTCTCTGTCATCGTTTCTTTCTCATCTTTCTCTGTCATCGTTTATTTCTCTTCTTTCTCTGTCATCGTTTTTCTTTTTTCTTTGCCATCGTTTATTTCTCTTCTTTCTCTGTCATCGTTTATTTCTCTTCTTTCTCTGTCATCGTTTATTTCTCTTCTTTCTTTGGCATCGTTTTTCTTCTTTCTCTGTCATCGTTTATTTCTCCTCTTTCTCTGTCATCGTTTATTTCTCTTCTTTCTCTGGCATCGTTATTCTTCTTTCTCTGTCATCGTTTATTTCTTTTCTTTCTCTGTCATCGTTTATTTCTCTTCTTTCTCTGTCATCGTTTTTCTTCTTTCTCTGTCATCGTTTCTTTCTCTTCTTTCTCTGTCATCGTTTATTTCTCTTCTTTCTCTGTCATCATTTCTCTTCTTTCTCTGCCATCGTTTATTTCTCTTTTTTCTCTGTCATCGTTTATTTCTCTTCTTTCTCTGTCATCGTTTATTTCTCTTCTTTCTCTGCCATCGTTTATTTCTCTTCTTTCTCTGCCATCGTTTATTTCTCTTCTTTCTCAGCCATCGTTTATTTCTCTTCTTTCTCTGCCATCGTTTATTTCTCTTCTTTCTCTGCCATAGTTTATTTCTCTTTTTTCTCTGTCATCGTTTATTTCTCTTCTTTCTCTGTCATCGTTTATTTCTCTTAGTTCTCTGTCATCGTTTATTTCTCTTAGTTCTCTGCCGTCGTTTATTTCTCTTAGTTCTCTGCCATCGTTTATTTCTCTTAGTTCTCTGTCATCGTTTATTTCTCTTAGTTCTCTGCCATCGTTTATTTCTCTTAGTTCTCTGTCATCGTTTATTTCTCTTAGTTCTCTGCCGTCGTTTATTTCTCTTAGTTTTCTGCCATCGTTTATTTCTCTTAGTTCTCTGTCATCGTTTATTTCTCTTAGTTCTCTGTCATCGTTTATTTCTCTTAGTTCTCTGCCATCGTTTATTTCTCTTAGTTCTCTGTCATCGTTTATTTCTCTTAGTTCTCTGCCATCGTTTATTTCTCTTAGTTCTCTGCCATCGTTTATTTCTCTTAGTTCTCTGTCATCGTTTATTTCTCTTAGTTCTCTGCCGTCGTTTATTTCTCTTAGTTCTCTGCCATCGTTTATTTCTCTTAGTTCTCTGTCATCGTTTATTTCTCTTAGTTCTCTGCCATCGTTTATTTCTCTTAGTTCTCTGTCATCGTTTATTTCTCTTAGTTCTCTGCCGTCGTTTATTTCTCTTAGTTTTCTGCCATCGTTTATTTCTCTTAGTTCTCTGTCATCGTTTATTTCTCTTAGTTCTCTGTCATCGTTTATTTCTCTTGTTTCTCACGTTCTCGCGACGACCACTAAAGAGATAAATAGTGGCCTTCGTCATCCGCCTTTAAAAGGTGGTTAAGTGGGTGTAGATGCGCTCTGTTGTTGTGTGCGTCTAAAGTGTTCTTCTATTTGCGCCTTTTGACTCAACATATCCGACTTCTGCATAACGTCTTTGAGTCGTGAGTTACGTTCCCTTTCGATTCCTACTAACTACATCAAACTGTTAGTCTGCTCGAAGGGGCACCTCGGAGGTGTGGGTTTGGACCTCTAGAGTTTGTGTTCACCGATCCTGGCGACCAACCAGCTTCCAGCAAACAGATTAGCCAGTCAGTGGAAGCATGTAGGCATCTATGTGTGGAAGCATGTAGGCATCTATGTGTGGAAGCATGTAGGCATCTATGTGTGGAGGCATGTAGGCATCTATGTGTGGAAGCATGTAGGCATCTATGTGTGGAAGCATGTAGGCATCTATGTGTGGAGGCATGTAGGCATCTATGTGTGGAGGCATGTAGGCATCTATGTGTGGAAGCATGTAGGCATCTATGTGTGGAGGCATGTAGGCATCTATGTGTGGAAGCATGTAGGCATCTATGTGTGGAAGCATGTAGGCATCTATGTGTGGAAGCATGTAGGCATCTATGTGTGGAAGCATGTAGGCATCTATGTGTGGAAGCATGTAGGCATCTATGTGTGGAAGCATGTAGGCATCTATGTGTGGAGGCATGTAGGCATCTATGTGTGGAGGCATGTAGGCATCTATGTGTGGAAGCATGTAGGCATCTATGTGTGGAAGCATGTAGGCATCTATGTGTGGAGGCATGTAGGCATCTATGTGTGGAAGCATGTAGGCATCTATGTGTGGAAGCATGTAGGCATCTATGTGTGGAGGCATGTAGGCATCTATGTGTGGAAGCATGTAGGCATCTATGTGTGGAAGCATGTAGGCATCTATGTGTGGAAGCATGTAGGCATCTATGTGTGGAGGCATGTAGGCATCTATGTGTGGAAGCATGTAGGCATCTATGTGTGGAAGCATGTAGGCATCTATGTGATGAGACAATGTGTAACCAAACACTGAAGTCGGATATGTTGATCCGAAGGACGTTCTCAGTTCGCTGTAAACCACCACGATGCAGCGTATCTCCAACAATTTAACGTTCTCATCAGATTTATAAATAAATACAAGCCACTGCAACGGACTGGAGATCCGCGGTAGCTCAGTAGTTAGAGAACTGCAATATAAAGGACAGGAGGTCGGGTTCCATCTTGATCAACGGCTTCCAGGTTCACCCTGCCTTTAATGGGGACCGGATTTTTTTTTCTGGGAAAGTGAAGCAGCCTTGGCGTAATACCGACCACATTAGCCCCAAAATCATGTGCCGAATGTCTGTTTAAATGATGATACATACCACCACATACCCGATACGCCACGATGCGTCGCGGCGCACTTCACTTTTTTTTTTCTTTTTTAACTACAACGGACTGATAAAACGGCACACCATGATGATTCTCTGAACTAATAACTAAAGAAAGTGAATAATAAAAAAGAAAAGGCTATGTCATTGTCGTCTGGAGTGAGAGAAAGACAACAAACAACTAGGGGCAATGTTTTGGTTCAAGCGCTTCCACTTGTTGCCAGAAACCAACAAGGGCGGTAAACAATTTATTTGTCCGTTGCTAGTTTGTTCCCCTTTGTCCTTGCAGGAGACTCTGTATTGGCTTCTCCTGGAAGAATTAAACTATTTCTGTTTCACGGTGGTTTTCAAATTTGTGAATACCATCCCCATATGGAATTTTAAGGTAGCGATGTAGGTGCTACAGAGAGTGGTAAATTACTTGAAGATTGGAAGGTAACGATGTAGGTGCTACAGAGAGTGGTAAGTTACTTGAAGATTGGAAGGTAACGATGTATGTGCTACAGAGAGTGGTAAGTTACTTGAAGATTGGAAGGTAACGATGTAGGTGCTACAGAGAGTGGTAAGTTACTTGAAGATTGGTAGGTAACGATGTAGGTGCTACAGAGAGTGGTAAGTTACTTGAAGATTGGTAGGTAACGATGTAGGTGCTACAGAGAGTGGTAAGTTACTTGAAGATTGGAAGGTAACGATGTAGGTGCTACAGAAAGTGGTAAGTTACTTGAAGATTGGTAGGTAACGATGTAGGTGCTACAGAAAGTGGTAAGTTACTTGAAGATTGGAAGGTAACGATGTAGGTGCTACAGAGAGTGGTAAGTTACTTGAAGATTGGAAGGTAACGATGTAGGTGCTACAGAGGGTGGTAAATTACTTGAAGATTGGAAGGTAACGATGTAGGTGCTACAGAAAGTGGTAAATTACTTGAAGATTGGTAGGTAACGATGTAGGTGCTACAGAAAGTGGTAAGTTACTTAAAGATTGGAAGGGGCGGCATATAATGTAGACAGTACCACAAGGAACGGAAGGTGCGTCATCAAGAGTGGAAGAGATTTATTGTCAGCGTTTACCCGTGGACGTGGATACGTTGTGTTGATAGATGACGCCAAACAGTGAAATTTGCAACTTTCGGCCAGCCAAACACATCGACCTTTGACATGGTAAATTTGTAATTACTCAACAACCTTTGTCCGAGCGGCAACTATTTTAACTTTTTTAAATTTTACTTTTAATTGTCAAAGTTTCTTTAACGTGTGCAGAGTCCACACGCACCCTTCTATTTTTTTCGCCGTTACTGGATGTCCAACAGAGAGCCATGAACAAATCATGGATTCCAAGAGAAAATCACCACTTTCTGTGGTGGGACTCGAACCCGAAACCTTGTCAAGAGCTGGACGTCTTGCTTCTAGAACAGTGAATCCTAGCTGGGAGAGACTGATCGTGAGTAGAGAAGTGTCACTCGGATGTAAGGTGGGCACTCTAGGGGGGGGGGGGGGCTTTATAAATAGTGGGCAGGCTTGGTGGCTATGTGTTTTATTAGCTTGTTCTTGAGGCATGGGTTCAATTCCCGGAAGTTGCCATTTTTTTCGGACTGACAAGCTCCGGGGTTTGCCCAATTGCTAAAAATATGTAATGGAGCAAGGGCGGCTAGGCGTGGTACTATCACATCATCCAATTAATGTGTCGCTAGTCATATAAAAACATAGCTAATTGTATGATATTACGTTTACGCCTAATTGGTCGCAGTTGAAGTCATTGACCTTAATTTATTACATAGAACAAATATAGTAGCATAGACTTTATAGACAGTGAAAGTGTTAATTTATTACATAGAACAAATATAGTAGCATAGACTTTATAGACAGTGAAAGTGTTAATTTATTACATAGAACAAATATAGTAGCATAGACTTTATAGACAGTGAAAGTAGAAGAGCGTCATAAAGGATGGAAGTGAAGCAACCGGAAGTGATACAACTGGAAGTGATGCAACGAAGTGAAAGGTACGTCTTGTAGAGTGGGCGTGCATGGTATGTTTAACAAGTGGGAGCTTCATGTACAATGGGATAATCAGCCAACTTCGTTGTGATCAAGTTACGTCCAACCAATCGAGCTTCAGAAAGACATTTTTACGTGGCCAGAATGGGCTGTCGGCTTTCAGTCACCACGGGGATCTGTGGTAGGGTCTCGGTCAGTTGTTTGTCGCTGATTCTAACGAAAGTAGTTAGCTGTAAATATATATATAGAATTAATTGTGCTGAAGAACGTAAGGAGAGAGAGAGAGAGAGAGAGAGAGGGGGGGGGAAGCGTTTAGGTGTAGTTTGTGGAAACAAAGGGTTCTCATTATTTGTTTCTGGATCCAAGGGGCAGTCCAGATGAGTTGTCAAACTTTGAAATAGTTGAGATGAGTTTATGAAATAAAATATTCTTATTAGGATGACTTTGTGAGGATGAGTTAGTAAGGATGACTTTATGAGGATGGCTTTGTGATCCCAATGGAAGATTTGAGAAATTTAAATTTCAAAATCGCGATGGGGAGGAGGGGGTGGAGAGCGAGAATAAATTGATAATCCTAAGAGATTGTGAGTGTGAATCTATAGAACTATGGAGTTGTGAGTGTGAATCTATAGAACTATGGAGTTGTGAGTGTGGATCTATAGAACTATGGAGTTGTGAGTGTGGATCTATAGAACTATGGAGTTGTGAGTGTGGATCTATAGAACTATGGAGTTGTGAGTGTGAATCTATAGAACTATGGAGTTGTGTGTGTGAATCTATAGAACTATGGAGTTGTGAGTGTGAATCTATAGAACTATGGAGTTGTGAGTGTGAATCTATAGAACTATGGAGTTGTGAGTGTGAATCTATAGAACTATGTAGTTGTGAGTGTGAATCTATAGAACTATGGAGTTGTGAGTGTGAATCTATAGAACTATGGAGTTGTGAGTGTGAATCTATAGAACTATGGAGTTAGAGTGTGAATCTATAGAACTATGGAGTTGTGAGTGTGAATCTATAGAACTATGGAGTTGTGAGTGTGAATCTATAGAACTATGGAGTTATAGTGTGAATCTATAGAACTATGGAGTTGTGAGTGTGAATCTATAGAACTATGGAGTTCTGAGTGTGAATCTGTAGATCTATGGAGTTGTGAGTATGAATCTATAGAACTAGGGAGTTGTGAATGTGAATTTATAGAACTATGGAGTTGTGTGTGTGTGTAAGACATTGGAATGAGTTTATAGCAACAATAAAAGAAAATGAAAATAATGGTACAGAACGAGAATGAATTCTAGAGCTAAAAGTTGTGCGTATATAGAACTAAGTGGTGATAAAGGTGAATGTATAGAACTAAGTGGTGATAAAAATGAATTTATAGAACTAAGTGGTGATAAAGGTGAATTTATAGAACTAAGTGGTGATAAAAATGAATTTATAGAACTAAGTGGTGATAAAGGTGAAGTTATAGAACTAAGTGGTGATAAAAATGAATTTATAGAACTAAGTGGTGATAAAGGTGAAGTTATAGAACTAAGTGGTGATAAAAATGAATTTATAGAACTAAGTGGTGATAAAGGTGAAGTTATAGAACTAAGTGGTGATAAAGGTGAAGTTATAGAACTAAGTGGTGATAAAGGTGAAGTTATAGAACTAAGTGGTGATAAAGGTGAATTTATAGAACTAAGTGGTGATAAAAATGAAATTCTAGAACTAAGTGGTGATAAAGGTGAATTTATAGAACTAAGTGGTGATAACAATGAATTTATAGAACTAAGTGGTGATAAAGGTGAGTTTATGGAACTAAGTGGTGATAAGGGTGTGTTTATGGAACTAAGTGGTGATAAGGGTGTGTTTATAGAACTAAGTGGTGATAAGGGTGTGTTTATGGAACTAAGTGGTGATAAGGGTGTGTTTATGGAACTAAGTGGTGATAAGGATGTGTTTATGGAACTAAGTGGTGATAAGGGTGTGTTTATGGAACTAAGTGGTGATAAGGGTGTGTTTATGGAACTAAGTGGTGATAAATGTGCATTTATAAAACTAAGTGGTAATAATTGTGTGTTTATAGAACTAGGTGGTCATAAGGATTGTATTTATAGAATTAAGTGGTGATAGGGTGAATTTATAGAACTAGGTGGTCATAAGGATGTATTTATAGAACTAAGTGGTGATAGGGTGAATTTATAGAACTAAGTGGTGATAACGTAAATTTATAGAACTAAGTGGTGATAAGGATGTATTTATAGAACCAAGTGGTGATAGGGTGAATTTATAGAACTAAGTGGTGATAATGTAAATTTATAGAACTAAGTGGTGATAAGGTGAATTTATAGAACTAAGTGGTGATAAGGATGAATTTAAAGAACTAATTTGTGATAACTAGCGGAGAAAACTATAGAGCATAATAAAACACTATATACAGCATTTATTGACCAAGAAAAGGCGTTCGATAGGGTGGACAGGGAACAACTGTGGTCCGTATTGCCCTTGTACGGAGTGAGTCACCACCTAGTAGAGATATGCAAGAGCCTCTATGAAAGTAGTCGCACTACAGTAAGATCTTCAGCAGGCTACTCTAAACATTTCACCATTATTATTATTGGTTATGGAAGGCCTCGGTATCACAGCAAACGAATTAAAATCCATAATTGCTCAACCGCCCGTGCCAGTGGAATCATCCCAATTACTAACACATCTCCCAAACAAAGAAAGGTAACTGTAGTCCCCATCGTAGCAGTCTCAGCACACGCCAAACTTTCACCATTAACTCCGGAGTAAGACAAGGCTGCGTGCTTTCCGAGGCATGCCCAATCCAAGGAAATATACCAACACGGATGATAACAAGCGATAACACAAAAGAGATCGAAATATACGTACCAGAAAACAACAGAAGAGAGGAAGAAATAAATGAAATACTATTTGCAGACAACCAAGTTCTGATACATGAAACAACTGAGGACCTACAAGAACATATCAACAGGCTAAACAACACTTGTAAACAATACAACATGAAGATCAACATAAGCAAAACTGAAGTAATGGCAATAGCGAGAAAGAAAGAAAAACTAAACATCATAATAGATAATACAACTTTGAAGCAAGTAGACAATTTTAAATATCTGGGTAGCACGTTAACACAAGACAATAACCAAGAGACAGAGATAGATATAAGGTGTAACAAAGCAAGCCAAGTTATAGGCCAAGTATCAACACTATTGAAAAACAAAGCAAATAACTACGGAAGCAAAAAGGGCAATATACAAATCAATTTTTCTACCAACGCTGTGCTATCAGTGCCAGAATTGGAGGCTGGACTCTAGAACAATAAGAAAGATAACGACCACCGAAATGAAATGTGTCAGAAGAATGACAGGAGACAGCTTAAGGGGCAGAGTAAGAAACACCAACCTGAGGAAGAAACTCGAAATTGAACCAGCCATCGAATACATAAAGAAACAACAGATACATTGGTTCGGCCACATAACAAGACAAAAAGAACTAACAATGACTCAAAGAGCTTTAAATAAACGCTACGAAAACGCCAGATTAAGAGGAAGACCGAGAAAGAGATGGATAAAGGGAATACTAGAGTCACTAGGAGGAATAACATCAGAAGAGGCCAACAGAAGAGCAAAGAATCGCAGATTGTTTCTCCCCTCGACACCAACGGCAGCAGAGGAAGGATAGAAGAAGAAGTAGAAGAAGAAGAAGAATTTGTGACAAAGGTGAATTTATAGAACTAAGTGGTGATAATGATGAACTTATATAAACAAGTGGTGATAACAATGAATTTATAGAACTAAGTGGTGATAACAATGAATTTATAGAACTAAGTGGTGATAATGATGAATTTATAGAACTAAGTGGTGATAATGATGAACTTATATAAACAAGTGGTGATAACAATGAATTTATAGAACTAAGTGGTGATAATGATGAACTTATATAAACAAGTGGTGATAAGGGTGAGTTTATAGAACTTGTGGTAATGACAACATATTTATAGAATTAAGTGGTGATACAATTTATAGAATTATGTGGTGATGATTATGATGGTGATGAATTGATGACATTATCATGGTAAGGATGAGTTTATAAATCTCAGGAAAGTGATACAAATTTATTGATGTTTTTAGGAAGAAGCAAACTACTAATACAACATTTTAAAACAATGGAGCTGGTTAGTTTTTTGTTTTCTTTTTAACCAAAAAGTTGTTGCCGAAAATAATTTGAAAACCGCTGTTTTGAACAAAACGTCAAGTACAAAGGACTAATATTTGTTGGGATAAATTCTCTGAAAAATGCAGAAGTCGTGGCATGATTTCCTGTTGTTACTGTCTTACTATCGCTTTCATTGAAATTATTCTATCAGTTCGTTCTCCCAGTGATTTGACAAAATGTATGCTTTCGTGATCAGAATGAGTCACGCTGCACGTTTGTCTTAGTCGGTGGCAAGTGCATCCGATTTTAAAAGTCGTTTCTGTCAAAGATTTTCTTTCTCATATCCATTTGAAATGCAACAGATTTTGGCCTCATTTATATTAGTCCTGACCTTCGACCTGTTCAGTTTAGAGATTACTTTGTGCAGGGTTACTGTGTATAGAGATTACTTTGTGCAGGGTTACTGTGTAATGTATGTCTCTGTAGTTTTGGAGGCTAGCAAGTTGAACTATCTGATGGCCATATATGCTGGCTTGCTTGCTTACGTTCGCATGATGACTGAAGAAATACTTTTCGTCATCCGCCCTTAATCGGACGTTAAGTGGTATGGAAACGTTGTGTTGTGGTTTGTAGTAAAACTGTTATGTCTGCGCATTTCTGCCCAACATATCCGATTTCAACATGTTATTTTTGAGTGTCAGTTTGTCTTCCCTATTCGGTACCTTCTCGCTTGGCCAGATTAGACGTTTTTAGAGGCACTACGAAGAGGTGGAGTAAGTCTGGATAGTTCTAGGTTTACCGATCCTGACGCCAACCATGTGCTGTGGGACTTACACACACACACACACACACACACACACACACACACACACACACACACACACACACACACACACACACACACACACACACACACACACACACACACACACACACACACACACACACACACACACACACACACACACACACACACACACACACACACACACACACACACACACACACACACACACACACATATATATCTTATATATTATATCTTATAACTTATTATTATATCTTATATCTTATATATTATATCTAATATCTTATGTTTTAAAATCTTGTCATTAACTTCTCCTGCTCTTGTGTGATATCTGTGCCAACATATAAACTGCTAGAAATCTATTCAAGCTCTAGAGACTACTAAATAGACTAATAAAGAGACTACTAAAGAGACTACTAAAGAGACAACTAAAGAGACTAATAAAGAGACTAATAAAGAGACTACTAAAGAGACAAATAAAGAGACTACTAAAGAGACTACTAAAGAGACTAATAAAGAGACTAATAAAGAGACTACTAAAGAGACTACTAAAGAGACTACTAAAGAGACTAATAAAGAGACCACTAAAGAGACTAATAAAGAGAATAATAAAGAGACTAATAAAGAGACTACTAAAGAGACTACTAAAGAGACTAATAAAGAGACTACTAAAGAGACTACTAAAGAGACCAATAAAGAGACTAATAAAGAGACTACTAAAGAGACTAATAAAGAGACTACTAAAGAGACCAATAAAGAGACCAATAAAGAGACTACTAAAGAGACTAATAAAGAGACTACTAAAGAGACCAATAAAGAGACTAATAAAGAGACTACCAAAGAGACTAATAAAGAGACTACTAAAGAGACCAATAAAGAGACCAATAAAGAGACTACTAAAGAGACTAATAAAGAGACTACTAAATAGACCAATAAAGAGACTAATAAAGAGACTACTAAAGAGACTAATAAAGAGACTACTAAAGAGACTACTAAAGAGACTAATAAAGAGACTAATAAAGAGACTACTAAAGAGACTAATAAAGAGACTGCTAAAGAGACTAATAAAGAGACTAATTAAGAGACTACTAAAGAGACTACTAAAGAGACTGCTAAAGAGACTAATAAAGAGACTAATAAAGAGACTACTAAAGAGACTAATAAAGAGACTACTAAAGAGACTACTAAAGAGACTAATAAAGAGACTAATAAAGAGACTACTAAAGAGACTAATAAAGAGACTACTAAAGAGACTAATAAAGAGACTACTAAAGAGACTAATAAAGAGACTACTAAAGAGACTAATAAAGAGACTACTAAAGAGACTAATAAAGAGACTACTAAAGAGACTAATAAAGAGACTACTAAAGAGACTAATAAAGAGACTACTAAAGAGACTAATAAAGAGACTACTAAGGAGACTAATAAAGAGACTACTAAAGAAACTAATAAAGAGACTACTAAAGAGACTAATAAAGAGACTAATAAAGAGACTAATAAAGAGACTACTAAATAGACTAATAAATAGACTAATAAAGAGACTAATAAAGAGACTACTACAGAGACTAATAAAGAGACTAATAAAGAGACTACTAAAGAGACTAATAAAGAGACTAATAAAGAGACTGCTAAAGAGACTAATAAATAGACTAATAAAGCGACTAATAAATAGACTAATAAATAGACTAATAAAGAGACTACTACAGAGACTAATAAAGAGACTACTACAGAGACTTATAAAGAGATTACTAAAGAGACTAATAAATAGACTACTAAAGAGACTAATAAAGAGACTACTACAGAGACTAATAAAGAGACTACTACAGAGACTAATAAAGAGATTACTAAAGAGACTAATAAATAGACTACTAAAGAGACTAAAAAATAGACTAATAAAGAGACTAATAAAGAGACTAATAAAGAGACTAATAAAGAGACTACTAAAGAGACGAATAAATAGACTAATAAAGAGACTAATAAATTGACTACTAAAGAGACTAATAAATAGACTACTAAATAGACTACTAAATAGACTACTAAATAGACTAATAAATAGACTAATAAATAGACTACTAAATAGACTAATAAATAGACTACTAAATAGACTAATAAATAGACTACTAAATAGACTAATAAAGAGACTAATAAAGAGACTAATAAAGAGACTAATAAAGAGACTACTAAATAGACTAATAAAGAGACTAATAAATAGACTAATAAATAGACTAATAAAGAGACTACTAAATAGACTAATAAATAGACTAATAAATAGACTAATAAAGATACTAATAAAGAGACTAATAAAGAGACTAATAAAGAGACTAATAAATAGACTAATAAATAGACTAATAAAGAGACTAATAAAGAGACTAATAAATAGACTAATAAAGAGACTACTAAATAGACTAATAAATAGACTAATAAATAGACTACTAAATAGACTAATAAAGAGACTAATAAATAGACTAATAAATAGACTAATAAATAGACTAATAAAGAGACTAATAAAGAGACTAATAAATAGACTAATAAAGAGACTAATAAAGAGACTAATAAATAGACTAATAAAGGGACTAATAAATAGACTAATAAATAGACTAATAAATAGACTAATAAAGAGACTAATAAATAGACTAATAAATAGACTAATAAAGAGACTAATAAAGAGACTAATAAATAGACTAATAAAGAGACTAATAAAGAGACTACTAAAGAGACTAATAAAGAGACTACTAAAGAGACTACTAAAGAGACTAATAAAGAGACTAATTAAGAGACTAATAAATAGACTAATAAAGAGACTAATAAAGAGACTAATAAAGAGACTAATAAATAGACTAATAAATAGAATAATAATGAGACTACTAAAGAGACTAATAAAGAGACTAATAAAGAGACTAATAAATAGACTAATAAAGAGACTAATAAATAGACTACTAAAGAGACTACTAAAGAGACTAATAAAGAGACTAATTAAGAGACTAATAAATAGACTAATAAAGAGACTATTAAAGAGACTAATAAAGAGACTAATAAATAGACTAATAAATAGACTAATAATGAGACTACTAAATAGACTAATAAAGAGACTAATAAAGAGACTAATAAATAGACTAATAAAGAGACTAATAAAGAGACTACTAAAGAGACTAATAAATAGACTACTAAAGAGACTACTAAAGAGACTAATAAAGAGACTAATTAAGAGACTAATAAATAGACTAATAAAGAGACTAATAAAGAGACTAATAAAGAGACTAATAAATAGACTAATAAATAGACTAATAATGAGACTACTAAAGAGACTAATAAAGAGACTAATAAAGAGACTAATAAATAGACTAATAAAGAGACTAATAAAGAGACTACTAAAGAGACTACTAAAGAGACTAATAAAGAGACTAATTAATAGACTAATAAAGAGACTAATAAAGAGACTAATAAAGTGACTAATAAATAGACTAATAAATAGACTAATAATGAGACTACTAAAGAGACTAATAAAGAGACTAATAAAGAGACTAATAAATAGACTAATAAAGAGACTAATAAATAGACTAATAAAGAGACTAATAAAGAGACTAATAGACTAATAAAGAGACTAATAAAGAGACTAATAAAGAGACTAATAAAGAGACTAATAAATAGACTAATAAAGAGACTAATAAAGAGACTAATAAATATACTAATAAAGAGACTAATAAAGAGACTAATAAATAGACTAATAAAGAGACTAATTGTATTTGAAAATAAATGTCCCTAAAGTCTCTTAAACATAAATTGGAGAAACTTGACCCAAAAAAAACTATAAGAGAAAAAAAAAAACAAAGCAAGAATATGTATCAAGCAACAGAAGGAAAAGACGATAGAAGTACATCGGTAACATACTCAGCCGAGAGATACTTGTCTTAACAGGAAAAAATACAGATACATCATGTATTTCCGAGCTGTGATCGCAGCATTATGCTACAGTCATGTGAACACCTGCGCGAAAGACATTGTCTACGAAGCTAATTTTTTAGTGCCACTGAGTACGGGTTCGATCCTGCTTTGGTCCATATTTTTTTCTATTGTTGATTATTTGTGATTTTTCCGAGTGCTGTAAACATACATCTTCCTCTGAATTGATTCGCTGATTATCACCTCCGAAGTTTCCCTCTATAATAATATTCATTTATTATTATTTGTCTCCAGCCTTAACCGCTGGAAACTACTATTCGTGCTGTTTCGTCCTAAATGTTTGTCTGCAACGCAAGTATTCAGCCATACCCCATCCGGGAGATACTTGTCTTAACAGGAAAAAATACAGATACACAATGTATTTCTGAGCTGTGATCGCAGCCGTATGCTATAGTCATGAGAAAACCTGCGCGAAAGACATTGCCTACAAAGCTAATTTTTTAGTTAGCTGAGTGGCTGTGTTCCCTAGCGTTTGGCTTTTCGTGGCAAGCCGCTGTGCCACTGAGTACGGGTTCGATCCTGCTTTGATCCATATTTTTTTTCTGTTGTTCATTAATTGTCAATTTTTCCGAGTGCTGTAAACATACCTCTTCCTCTGAATTGATTCGCTGATTATCGCCTCGGAAGTTTCCCTCTATAATAATATTCATTTATTATTATTTGTCTCCTTGACTACTGTACCTTGAAGACTAACTTGTGTTCCACAAATTGAAGTTAAGGCAGCCATTTTTCTGACCCCTGATCTTGGTGCGCCAAAATTCACTGGCACCCAAGGGTTAAATACTGGAAGGGCACTGTGTTACATTATCAATAATGAACCAATGAATAAAACCGTCAGCAGCGTACGGTGGGGTCGAAACTTGAGGAGACCAGGACATTATGGGTGGTCGCGTACACAAAATACAACATACGATCTTTGCTTCAGAACTTTTAAGTTGACCTTTAATTTGATAATTTGTGACATAAACATGCGATTATGTCACTTGACGCCATAGCTCCTTCATTAATAGCCACAAATTATCGCAATCATAATTGCACCATAATACTGAGTTTATTTGCGTTGTAAGTTTGAAAAGAAAACATTGTTTTTTCTATTTGTTTATACTAACATCTCTGACAGTTTTGTTCCAGTTATTTTTCTTGTATATATATATATAATGATGTAGCGAATTGATATAATGGAGGTTCTGGATACGTCTAGCACCCTTTCTATGTATATACTTCTAAGTTACGATAAATAAAGAGAAAGATATTTTATTGTTTGAACTATAATTGTCATGGCAACTAGGTAGGTAATTCCTGAAGTTGCCTAGCTTTCATACAGATTATAAACTCGATAGATATCGCTGTTTGGTTGTGCTTTTATTGAAGATTTGATCTCCTTAGACATTGAAGCATATCTGTTAGAAACAGCTCGAATTTACTTGAGTTATATCACGGCATACTTTGGAATACGGTGGCTTGTTAAACATTGACATTGAACTCATTGAGCTGGATGTGATTGAGTTATATATTCTGATCAAATATTAGAGCAGTCATGGCCACCATTGCTTCCTCTGAATATCCGCCGCTGAAGAAAGCATAATTTCAATGTACCAGCGGTTTTCAAAATGTTGGTGCCATTATCCCATTCAAATTGTAACAAGCTATATACTACAGAGGAGTCTCCACATTTGTATTTGAGTGTGGACAATATGAAACATTAACACCCAAAGAAAAATGGAAACACTGTCGCAACGTAAAGTAGATACAACGAGCAACTGGATGTGACAAGAATCGTATTTGTTAATGGCAATAAAGGAGAAGAAAGTAGGAATGCACTAGTGCTTGGCCATGTATAGAAAGAATCGAAGAAACGCTTTGGCATTCAGTACATGGTTAACGAAAGCTCTCAGAAACAAACGGGACAAGGGAAATGTAGACCTTCAAGTCGATGGATCCATGAAATAGTAGATAAGATGAGCACAATGTAGGAGATAAGCTGTAGATCTGTCCAACGAGTCGCCCGTGGGTGCCATGGCACCCTTGACATACTTTCCTGCCGCCTGCTTCATACTTTCCTGCCGCCTGCTTCATACTTTCCTGCCGCCTGCTTCATACTTTCCTGCCGCCTGCTTCATACTTTCCTGCCGCCTGCTTCATACTTTCCTGCCGCCTGCTTCATACTTTCCTGCCGCCTGCTTCATACTTTCCTGCCGCCTGCTTCATACTTTCCTGCCGCCTGCTTCATACTTTCCTGCCGCCTGCTTCATACTTTCATGTCGCTCATTTTGACGCCGCAACTTTAACGTTGATTAGAGTTTCAAAATGTTGTAGTAAGTAACGATACTAATTTTTTCAAGGTGACTTTTTCGTCTCGTAATTTTAATTATCGTAATGTAACTACGAGCATTACTATTATAGTTATAATAATTATCGCAATAGTAACTTGGTGCCCGCGTCTCCACAGCCATCAATCAGATATATAATAAATGTGGACTGGTCTGTTGTAGAGTATTGACATTAACATTCAGTCTCCCTCGACGCTGTTAGGTAAAAAGGGGTAGAATATTAACCAAAGTAAATGAAGTAACAAATAATCAAACTGACAAATATAAATGTCTGGCAACAGAGGGGTAGGAAAGTAACCAAAGTTAATAAAGTTACAAACTGACAAATATAAACGTCTGGCAACAGAGGGGTAGGAAAGTAACCAGAGTGAATAAAGTTACAAACTGACAAATATAAATGTCTGGCAACAGAGGGGTAGGAAAGTAAACAGAGTGAATAAAGTTACAAACTGACAAATATAAACGTCTGGCAACAGAGGGGTAGGAAAGTAACCAGAGTGAATAAAGTTACAAACTGACAAATATAAACGTCTGGCAACAGAGGGGTAGGAAAGTAACCAGAGTGAATAAAGTTACAAACTGACAAATATAAACGTCTGGCAACAGAGGGGTAGGAAAGTAACCAGAGTGAATACAGTTACAAACTGACAAATATAAACGTCTGGCAACAGAGGGGTAGGAAAGTAACCAGAGTGAATACAGTTACAAACTGACAAATATAAACGTCTGGCAACAGAGGGGTAGGAAAGTAACCAGAGTTAATAAAGTTACAAACTGACAAATATAAACGTCTGGCAACAGAGGGGTAGGAAAGTAACCAGAGTGAATAAAGTTACAAACTGACAAATATAAATGTCTGGCAACAGAGGGGTAGGAAAGTAACCAGAGTGAATAAAGTTACAAACTGACAAATATAAACGTCTGGCAACAGAGGGGTAGGAAAGTAACCAGAGTGAATAAAGTTACAAACTGACAAATATAAACGTCTGGCAACAGAGGGGTAGGAAAGTAACCAGAGTGAATAAAGTTACAAACTGACAAATATAAACGTCTGGCAACAGAGGGGTAGGAAAGTAACCAGAGTGAATAAAGTTACAAACTGACAAATATAAACGTCTGGCAACAGAGGGGTAGGAAAGTAACCAGAGTGAATAAAGTTACAAACTGACAAATATAAACGTCTGGCAACAGAGGGGTAGGAAAGTAACCAGAGTGAATAAAGTTACAAACTGACAAATATAAACGTCTGCGCGTAATTTAGACAAATGTGTAATAATAAAATCCTGAACAAATCTTGCTATGGGTCCAGGCTAATATTTTGAGAATCATTGCTCCTAACACTTGATGTAATTTCACAATTAGAAGAGGTATATTATCTGTGGTTAAACGGATCGTGTGCCGTCAGAAAAAGAGAACACATTTGGCTAAAAAGAAGCGCCCAAATGTCAGCCTAAACTCCAGCGTTCAGTCAAAGAGACCCTCACGATAACAACTAATTTGGACGTTTAACAACAACTTTAAGGTTTCAATTATTCGTTTATCCCCAAACTCTCATCTGTCACTCCTTCTTTAATCTCTCATTTTTTACACCCGAGCTCTTTCTTTCCCTCTCATTTCTTTCTTAGCATTTTCTTTCTTTCTATCGTCCTCTTTCATGTTACATCTTCCTTAACTTTTTTTCCCCCATTCCCGCCTTTCTCTCTCTGCCTCTCCCACTCTCTACATGCTTTCTCTCTCTGCCTCTCCCACTCTCTACATGCTTTCTCAAATTTCACCTCCCCTCCTATTTTCCGTCTTTTTCACCTCGTTACTGTCCCTTTTCCCTCTGTCTATCTCTTTTTCTCTTCACTCTCTCACTCCCCATTATCTTCAATTTCTTTCCTAATCTTTCTACTTCTTCCTCATTCTCTCCTCACTCTCTATCTTTCTCTCCTTCCTTGATTTTCTTACCCCCCTCCCCCCTCCCCTTTTCATCCTCTTTTCTCTCCTTTCTTCATACTCTGACTCCATTTTTTTCTCCTTTTCACTCCTTCATCTCGTCGCTCATTCATTTTCTGTGATCTTCTCTAATTTCCCCTCCTCTCTTCTTATTTTCGTGTTTTCTCTCCCATTTTCCTTCTATCATCCCCACATCTTCTCTCTCTCTCTCTCTCTCTCTCTCTCTCTCTCTCATCCCTTCTCTGTTAAACACACTCTTTCTCTCCCGTCTTCTTTCTTTCATCCCCACATCTTCTCTCTCCATTGTATTCCCTCTCTTTCTCTCCTTTCATTCTTTATCTTATTTTTTCTCTTTGTCTCTCTTCTTCCCTCTCCTTTCAACGCACTTCCATTTCTCCCATGTTTATCTCTTCCATATCCTGTCTCTTCATACTTTCTCTCTACCTCACTTACTTCTTTATTCTACATATCCTTTCCTTCTCTGACTCAATCTCTGTCTTCCCTCCAACGTGTTGACTCTCTATTCCCTCTTCAAATTCTCCTCCCTCTTTATCTTATATCCTCCCTGTTTCTCCCTCTCCTCCCTCTTTATCTTACATCCTCCCTGTTTCTCCCTCTCCTTCCTCTTTATCTTATATCCTCCCTGTTTCTCCCTCTCCTCCCTCTTTATCTTACATCCTCCCTGTTTCTCCCTCTCCTCACATGTATGATGACAATTTTTCCTCACTCTTTCCGCAAACTATTCTCTGCCTCACACACCACCACCCAATACCACACACACACACACTGGCCCTCTCTTAAATTTGTCCCTAACTCTTCCTCTAAAAAGAAAGTGACTGCCCCCCCCCCCCCAAACCCCCTCCCTCCTCCACAACTCTATCCTGGATGACAATGACCTGATCATTCATTATACGCCGCGCGCTTGTTAGTTCACAGGGGCGCCCTGACAGCGCACGTGCCTCAGCCCCTCCCGGCCGCCCCTCCTTCATTCATTCTTTGTCATGTCAAAAACTCAAATTCCCTACCCTCCTCCCACTATATTCCTCCCTCTCCCGTCAGTTTTTGCCTCCTCATATCGCCCGCCTCACTCCCGTCCTGTCATTCTGCTATAGTTGCAGTGTCGTCCTTTCATTTATTTCTCCCACTTTTGAAGTCCTACTTCATAACTGTTTCCATTTTGTTCAAACCACAATAGCTTTCTTATAGAGCCTCCGGTTTTGTTCTATCTTTGACTTTATTTCGAGATCTCTCAAATTTATTTGTCTCTGATTCAGTAAATATTTGTGTCTCTGAAATATACTTATTCTTCTTACTCATTCTTTAGTAAGTCTCGCAGGTCTCTGCTTTATCTCATTCAGTCTTTATAATCCTGTTATATTTTAGGCGGTTCTTTTTCCTAAAGTTCACTTTACGTACCTGTCTGTGGAGTATTCCTTTCCAAATTACCTCATTGTATGTCTCTAAGCCTTATTCTCCAAACCTGTCTAATCTATGTATCTCTGGTGTATGTTTCCTCTCACTTGTATCTCTGGTGTATGTTTCCTCTCACTTGTGTCTCTGGTGTATGTTTCCTCTCACTTGTATCTCTGGTGTATGTTTCACTCTCACTTGTATCTCTGGTGTATGTTTCCTCTCACTTGTATCTCTGGTGTATGTTTCCTCTCACTTGCATCTCTGGTGTATGTTTCCTCTCACTTGTATCTCTGGTGTATGTTTCCTCTCACTTGTATCTCTGGTGTATGTTTCCTCTCACTTGTATCTCTGGTGTATGTTTCCTCTCACTTGTATCTCTGGTGTATGTTTCCTCTCACTTGTATCTCTGGTGTATGTTTCCTTTCACTTGTATCTAGGGTGTATGTTTCCTCTCACTTGTATCTCTGGTGTATGTTTCCTTTCACTTGTATCTCGGGTGTATGTTTCCTCTCACTTGTATCTCTGGTATATGTTTCCTTTCACTTGTATCTCGGGTGTATGTTTCCTCTCACTTGTATCTCTGGTGTATGTTTCCTTTCACTTGTATCTAGGGTGTATGTTTCCTCTCACTTGTATCTCTGGTGTATGTTTCACTCTCACTTGTATCTCGAGTGTATGTTTCCTCTCACTTGTATCTCTGGTGTATGTTTCACTCTCACTTGTATCTCGAGTGTATGTTTCCTTTCACTTGTATCTCGAGTGTATGTTTCCTCTCTCTTGTATCTCGAGTGTATGTTTCCTCTCACTTGTATCTCTGGTGCATGTTTCACTCTCACTTGTATCTCGAGTGTATCTTTCACTCTCACTTGTATCTCGAGTGTATGTTTCCTCTCACTTGTATCTCGAGTGTATGTTTCCTCTCACTTGTATCTCTGGTGTATGTTTCACTCTCACTTGTATCTCTGGTGTATGTTTCCTCTCACTTGTATCTCTGGTGTATGTTTCACTCTCACTTGTATCTGTGGTGTATGTTTCCTTTCACTTGTTTCTAGGGTGTATGTTTCCTCTCACTTGTATCTCTGGTGTATGTTTCACTCTCACTTGTATCTCGAGTGTATGTTTCCTCTCACTTGTATCTCTGGTGTATGTTTCACTCTCACTTGTATCTCGAGTGTATGTTTCCTCTCACTTGTATCTCTGGTGTATGTTTCCTCTCACTTGTATCTCTGGTGTATGTTTCCTCTCACTTGTATCTCTGGTGTATGTTTCTCTCACTTGTATCTCTGGTGTATGTTTCCTCTCACTTGTATCTCTGGTGTATGTTTCCTTTCACTTGTATCTCTGGTGTATGTTTCCTCTCACTTGTATCTCTGGTGTATGTTTCCTTTCACTTGTATCTCGGGTGTATGTTTCCTCTCACTTGGATCTCTGGTGTATGTTTCCTTTCACTTGTATCTCGGGTGTATGTTTCCTCTCACTTGTATCTCTGGTGTATGTTTCCTCTCACTTGTATCTCTGGTGTATGTTTCCTCTCACTTGTATCTCTGGTGTATGTTTCCTCTCACTTGGATCTCTGGTGTATGTTTCCTCTCACTTGTATCTCTGGTGTATGTTTCCTTTCACTTGTATCTCGGGTGTATGTTTCCTCTCACTTGGATCTCTGGTGTATGTTTCCTCTCACTTGTATCTCTGGTGTATGTTTCCTCTCACTTGTATCTCTGGTGTATGTTTCCTTTCACTTGTATCTCTGGTGTATGTTTCCTCTCACTTGTATCTCTGGTGTATGTTTCCTTTCACTTGTATCTCGGGTGTATGTTTCCTCTCACTTGGATCTCTGGTGTATGTTTCCTTTCACTTGTATCTCGAGTGTATGTTTCCTCTCACTTGTATCTCTGGTGTATGTTTCCTCTCACTTGTATCTAGGGTGTATGTTTCCTCTCACTTGTATCTCTGGTGTATGTTTCACTCTCACTTGTATCTCGAGTGTATGTTTCCTCTCACTTGTATCTCTGGTGTATGTTTCACTCTCACTTGTATCTCGAGTGTATGTTTCCTTTCACTTGTATCTCGAGTGTATGTTTCCTCTCACTTGTATCTCGAGTGTATGTTTCCTCTCACTTGTATCTCTGGTGTATGTTTCACTCTCACTTGTATCTCGAGTGTATCTTTCACTCTCACTTGTATCTCGAGTGTATGTTTCCTCTCACTTGTATCTCGAGTGTATGTTTCCTCTCACTTGTATCTCTGATGTATGTTTCACTCTCACTTGTATCTCTGGTGTATGTTTCCTCTCACTTGTATCTGTGGTGTATGTTTCCTCTCACTTGTATCTGTGGTGTATGTTTCACTCTCACTTGTATCTCTGGTGTATGGTTCCTCTCACTTGTATCTCGGGTGTATGTTTTCTCTCACTTGTATCTCTGGTGTATGGTTCCTCTCACTTGTATCTCTGGTGTATGTTTCCTCTCACTTGTATCTCTGGTGTATGTTTCCTCTCACTTGTATCGCTGGTGTATGTTTCCTCTCACTTGTATCTCTGGTATATGTTTCACTCTCACTTGTATCTCTGGTATATGGTTCCTCTCACTTGTATCTCTGGTATATGTTTCCTCTCACTTGTATCTCTGGTATATGTTTCCTCTCACTTGTATCTCTGGTATATGTTTCCTCTCACTTGTATCTCTGGTATATGTTTCACTCTCACATGCATCTCTGGTGTATGTTTCTTCTCACTTGTATCTCTTGTGCATGTTTCCTTTTCCTTGCGTCTTTCTGAGTCTCTACAATTTTTCATTTCGTTATTCACGCCTCTTTATGTGTTTCTAACGTCTTCCATTATCACACACTTCTCTTTATACCTCTTCTGTCCACTTCAATTATATCTCTCACAAGTCCCCCCGCCCCTTATCACCCACTTCTCCTTATAACTCTCCCAAGTCTCCAACTACCACCCGCTTCTAACTCTCCCAAGTCTCCAACTACCACCCGCTTATAACTCTCCAAGTCTCCAACTACCACCCGCTTCTAACTCCCCCAAGTCTTCAACTACCACACACTTCTCCTTACAACTCTCCCAAGTCTCCAACTACCACACACTTCTCCTTACAACTCTTCCAAGTCTCCAACTACCACCCGCTTCTAACTCTCCCAAGTCTCCAACTACCACCCGCTTATAACTCTCCCAAGTCTCCAACTACCACCCGCTTCTAACTCCCCCAAGTCTCCAACTACCACACACTTCTCCTTACAACTCTCCCAAGTCTCCAACTACCACACACTTCTCCTTACAACTCTTCCAAGTCTCCAACTACCACCCACTTCTCCTTACAACTCCCCCAAGTCTCCAACTACCACCCACTTCTCCTTACAACTCTTCCAAGTCTCCAACTACCACCCACTTCTCCTTACAACTCTTCCAAGTCTCCAACTACCACCCACTTCTCCTTACAACTCTTCCAAGTCTCCAACTACCACCCACTTCTCCTAACAACTCTCCCAAGTCTCCAACTACCACCCACTTCTCCTTACAACTCTTCCAAGTCTCCAACTACCACCCACTTCTCCTTACAACTCTTCCAAGTCTCCAACTACCACCCACTTCTCCTTACAACACTCCCAAGTCTCCAACTACCACCCACTTCTCCTTACAACTCCCCCAAGTCTCCAACTACCACACACTTCTCCTTACAACTCTTCCAAGTCTCCAACTACCACCCACTTCTCCTTACAACTCCCCCAAGTCTCCAACTACCACCCACTTCTCCTTACAACTCTTCCAAGTCTCCAACTACCACCCACTTCTCCTTACAACTCCCCAAGTCTCCAACTACCACCCACTTCTCCTTACAACTCCCCCAAGTCTCCAACTACCACACACTTCTCCTTACAACTCTTCCAAGTCTCCAACTACCACCCGCTTCTAACTCTCCCAAGTCTCCAACTACCACCCGCTTCTAACTCTCCAAGTCTCCAACTACCACCCGCTTCTAACTCCCCCAAGTCTCCAACTACCACCCACTTCTCCTTACAACTCTTCCAAGTCTCCAACTACCACCCGCTTCTAACTCTCCCAAGTCTCCAACTACCACCCGCTTCTAACTCTCCCAAGTCTCCAACTACCACCCGCTTCTAACTCTCCCAAGTCTCCAACTACCACCCGCTTCTAACTCCCCCAAGTCTCCAACTACCACCCACTTCTCCTTACAACTCTTCCAAGTCTCCAACTACCACCCACTTCTCCTTACAACTCTTCCAAGTCTCCAACTACCACCCGCTTCTAACTCCCCCAAGTCTCCAACTACCACACACTTCTCCTTACAACTCTTCCAAGTCTCCAACTACCACCCACTTCTCCTTACAACTCTTCCAAGTCTCCAACTACCACCCGCTTCTAACTCCCCCAAGTCTCCAACTACCACACACTTCTCCTTACAACTCTTCCAAGTCTCCAACTACCACCCACTTCTCCTTACAACTTTTCCAAGTCTCCAACTACCACCCGCTTCTAACTCTCCCAAGTCTCCAACTACCACCCGCTTCTAACTCTCCCAAGTCTCAAACTACCACCCGCTTCTAACTCTCCCAAGTCTCCAACTACCACCCGCTTCTAACTCCCCCAAGTCTCCAACTACCACACACTTCTCCTTACAACTCTTCCAAGTCTCCAACTACCACCCACTTCTCCTTACAACTCTTCCAAGTCTCCAACTACCACCCGCTTCTAACTCTCCCAAGTCTCCAACTACCACCCGCTTCTAACTCTCCCAAGTCTCCAACTACCACCCGCTTCTAACTCTCCCAAGTCTCCAACTACCACCCGCTTCTAACTCTCCCAAGTCTCCAACTACCACCCACTTCTCCTTACAACTCTTCCAAGTCTCCAACTACCACCCGCTTCTAACTCTCCCAAGTCTCCAACTACCACCCGCTTCTAACTCTCCCAAGTCTCCAACTACCACCCGCTTCTAACTCTCCCAAGTCTCCAACTACCACCCGCTTCTAACTCTCCCAAGTCTCCAACTACCACCCACTTCTCCTTACAACTCCCCCAAGTCTCCAACTACCACACACTTCTCCTTACAACTCTTCCAAGTCTCCAACTACCACCCACTTCTCCTTACAACTCCCCCAAGTCTCCAACTACCACCCACTTCTCCTTACAACTCTTCCAAGTCTCCAACTACCACCCACTTCTCCTTACAACTCCCCCAAGTCTCCAACTACCACCCACTTCTCCTTACAACTCCCCCAAGTCTCCAACTACCACACACTTCTCCTTACAACTCTTCCAAGTCTCCAACTACCACCCACTTCTCCTTACAACTCCCCCAAGTCTCCAACTACCACACACTTCTCCTTACAACTCTTCCAAGTCTCCAACTACCACCCGCTTCTAACTCTCCCAAGTCTCCAACTACCACCCGCTTCTAACTCTCCCAAGTCTCCAACTACCACCCGCTTCTAACTCCCCCAAGTCTCCAACTACCACCCACTTCTCCTTACAACTCTTCCAAGTCTCCAACTACCACCCGCTTCTAACTCTCCCAAGTCTCCAACTACCACCCGCTTCTAACTCTCCCAAGTCTCCAACTACCACCCGCTTCTAACTCTCCCAAGTCTCCAACTACCACCCGCTTCTAACTCCCAAGTCTCCAACTACCACCCACTTCTCCTTACAACTCTTCCAAGTCTCCAACTACCACCCACTTCTCCTTACAACTCTTCCAAGTCTCCAACTACCACCCGCTTCTAACTCCCCCAAGTCTCCAACTACCACACACTTCTCCTTACAACTCTTCCAAGTCTCCAACTACCACCCACTTCTCCTTACAACTCTTCCAAGTCTCCAACTACCACCCGCTTCTAACTCCCCCAAGTCTCCAACTACCACACACTTCTCCTTACAACTCTTCCAAGTCTCCAACTACCACCCACTTCTCCTTACAACTCTTCCAATTCTCCAACTACCACCCGCTTCTAACTCCCCAAGTCTCCAACTACCACACACTTCTCCTTACAACTCTTCCAAGTCTCCAACTACCACCCGCTTCTAACTCCCCCAAGTCTCCAACTACCACACACTTCTCCTTACAACTCTTCCAAGTCTCCAACTACCACCCGCTTCTAACTCCCCAAGTCTCCAACTACCACCCACTTCTCCTTACAAGTCTTCCAAGTCTCCAACTACCACCCGCTTCTAACTCCCCCAAGTCTCCAACTACCACCCGCTTCTAACTCTCCCAAGTCTCCAACTACCACCCACTTCTCCTTACAACTCTCCCAAGTCTCCAACTACCACCCACTTCTCATTACAACTCCCCCAAGTCTCCAACTACCACCCACTTCTCCTTACAACTCTTCCAAGTCTCCAACTACCACCCACTTCTCCTTACAACTCTACCAAGTCTCCAACTACCACCCACTTCTCCTTACAACTCCCCCAAGTCTCCAACTACCACCCACTTCTCCTTACAACTCCCCCAAGTCTCCAACTACCACCCACTTCTCCTTACAACTCTTCCAAGTCTCCAACTACCACCCACTTCTCCTTACAACTCTACCAAGTCTCCAACTACCACCCACTTCTCCTTACAACTCTACCAAGTCTCCAACTACCACCCACTTCTCCTTACAACTCTACCAAGTCTCCAACTACCACCCACTTCTCTAATCACTAGATGTGATGCTCTTTCTGCCAGTCATCGCCGAGTGCCATCTCTTTATCTGCCGATCATATTTGTAATCTCTTCTCCCACATATACCATTTCGATGCTAGTCTATATTTCTCGACACATTCTTTATGGCTCTATTATTATATTGCACGTGACGGAGGCAAACCGAAATGGTATCCTGTGACTGAAGCTTTTCGCAGAGGTATAGTGGCTCAGTACGTGATGATTTTTGTCCTACCAATTTGTATGTTCATTAACGTCGGATGTAACTCTTAGCGTGAATTGTTACTGGCAATATTTTTTTGGTATTTCTGGTTTTTTTTTTATACTTAGTGTGTTAGGGTAATATGGTAATCCCATAAATGGTATTTTCCTTTAAAATTCTGCTTGCACGCCAAGAAGCTCAGCAGCATCTAGACTGAATGCGGTCAAAGACTCATAGCTGACAAATGCCGTCAGGATTAGTAAGCTAGAACTAACCAAGATCTTGGAGATAAACCTTGTGAAATGAACTCTGTGAGATGGACCTTGTGTGATGGACCTTGTGAGATGAACTTTGTGAAATGAAATCTGTGAGATGGACCTTGTGTGATGGACCTTGTGAGATGAACCTTGTGAGATGGGCCTTGTGAGACGGCCCTGTGAGATGGACTTTGTGAGATGGACCTTGTGAAATGAAATCTGTGAAATGGACCTTGTGTGATGGACCTTATGTGATGGACCTTGTGTGATGGACCTTGTGAGATGGACCTTATGAGATGGACCTTGTGAGATGGACCTTATGAGATGGACCTTGTGTGATGGACCTTGTGTGATGGACCTTATGAGATGGACCTTGTGTGATGGACCTTGTGTGATGGACCTTATGAGATGGACCTTATGAGATGGACCTTGTGTGATGGACCTTGTGTGATGGACCTTATGAGATGGACCTTGTGTGATGGACCTTATGAGATGGACCTTGTGTGATGGACCTTGTGAAATGAAATCTGTGAGATGGACCTTGTGTGATGGACCTTATGAGATGGACCTTGTGAGATGGACCTTGTGAGATGGACCTTGTGTGATGGACCTTTTGAGATGAACCTTGTCAAATGAACCCTATGAGATGGACCTTGTGAGGCGGACCTTGTGAGATGAACCTTGTGAGATGGACCTTGTGAGATGGACCTTGTGTGATGGACCTTGTGAGATGAACCTTGTGAAATGAACCCTGTGAGATGGACTTTGTGAGATGGACCTTGTGATATGGACCTTTTGAGATGGACTTTGTGAGATGGACCTTGTGATATGGACCTTTTGAGATGGACTAACTAATCTAGTCGAGCGAGCAGTAATCGAAGATGGACGGTAGCCATGTACCCACCAATGAAGTATTGAGATTGAATGATATCGCTAAAGGCGCAGATGGCGATCTGTAAACCAAAATCCAACGCATCTGCGCCTATTTAACGTTCTTTGTTAGGGCGAACGAAGCTGAGTAGCAGCTGTAGGCGGTTACAGATGAAATTGTGCAAGTGCAGTTTTCTTTCTTTATTTGTCGGCTTATTTCAGCAACGCTGTATAGAGTTACTATAAATATTTACGTTTAAGTTTAGTTTTAAAATGTAGCAATTACAGCAACATCCGGCTGCCATCTTTCCTGCGTTACATCGCTGCATTACGAATCTTCTAACTTTACTAGCCAATCAGTGATCGTCGTTTGTGCTACAGAAATCCCCCAAATGGTGTCAGGTCACTTGCTGTGATCGGCCTGAAAACACTCAGCTTGGCCGATTGTATTAATTCCTCTATCGATTCAAAGTGGTAACAAACCATGGTTTCACCATCTCTTGTCTGTATCTCTTGTCTGTATCTCTTGTCTTTTTTCATTCCTTCTTGTGAGTGGAAGCAGTGAAGCTTTCATGACAACGACCTTTACTGAAACAGAAAGGATTGATTCAGTAACTGCAGCCTGGAAGTGACTATTTCGTGCATTCTTTGTGTTCTCTCGACAGTTTACTTCTCTCCCTTGTCCTTTCTTCGAAAATGGCGTTAAATTGACGTAAGTTGTATTGTGCTATCCAGCATTCTCCGATTTCTGCGACTTTCGGCCAAAAGCGTCCGATTTGGGTGTGACAATATTCGATACCGATTTCTTTATCTCTCGATTACTCCCCGATGGATACGATTGGTTGATATCGATACCAGTTAAACATTTAACTGTTGTGCATTTATGTTAAACATTTAACTGTTGTGCATTTATGTTAAACATTTAACTGTTGTGCATTTATGTTAAACATTTAACTGTTGTGCATTTATGTTAAACATTTAACTGTTGTGCATTTATGTTAAACATTTAACTGTTGTGCATTTATGTTAAACATTTAACTGTTGTGCATTTATGTTAAACATTTTTTTTTCTCATTCAGATTTGTGTAAGTTGTGGAAGTTAAGATGGTTAGCACGACGGATCACCTAGAACTATAACGTCACTATTAATCATTAGAACTGTACGACAAATTAGAGACATATTTATATCAAAACTACCAACACATTTCTTAGTGTACTTGCTTATTACGTGTACCGTATGTAATGTGTAATTATTATATGTTTATTGCAATCTTGTACAATCTGTGTGTATGTTTACGGCTGGTATTTCAACTTTTATTCTTCAGTTACAATCGGTACTTCTTACAAGTCGCTGTACACACTGGTCATGTGGGGGGAAATAAAGAAAAGGTTACATTCTTTTTTGGACACTCTGTACATTTCAACTAGAACTAAAATATCAGATTTAGATTAATTCAACTTCTGTGACTAGAGTTGCATTTCCGGGTGAATTTGGCTTCTGGGAAGAGGAGAATCTAGTGAAAGAATTAAAAATATGAATGAATTCTGCAAGCTTTAATGCTCTGCTTACTGAAACATTTGTGAGTTTTGCTGCGGGTGAAACATTTGCGAATTCGCTCTTTAATGTGCGCTCACTGTTTCTCTTCTCTCTTGTTCTTCCTCTATCACTCATTCTTTTTACACCCAAGCACTCTCACCCTGTTCTTTCTTCATCCAACAACCGAAAGAAAACATGTCCAATTAAGAGAGGAAAGCCTTCTCTCTCTCTCTCTCCCTCTCACTCTCTCCCTCTCACTCTCTTTATTTCTCGCTCTCCTTATTTCCCCCTCTTGTCCCCCATTTAACTATTGCAAGGTCCTTTTCGCAGGGAAGGATCAAATAGAAGTTTGATTTAATAAATAAAATGTTGCGCGTGCAGAAATGTTTAGGGCATGCAGATATAATTTGAAATCGGACAATTTGGGAACTCTTTGTGACAACACTGAAGAGTGACGAGCTTAAAGGCACCTCTGTAGTGAAGTAAAGCACACGTAAGAAGAATTATGATCTTTAAGAATGGGGTGGCCGAGTTAGATAAGCCATTGGTTTTCGTCAGGTAGACGTGAGTTCCATTCCTTGCAGTGTTTAGATAATTTTGTTTCTGATTTTTCTGTCTTTTTTTCGGGAGTAGGGGGATAGGGGAAGTGAGAGAGAGAGAGAGAGAGAGAGAGAGAGAGAGAGAGAGAGAGAGGGGGGATTAAAATGAAATCTTTGACCCGTACATGCAAGAGCATGCGCTCTTTATTCTTCATCTCCCACACACTCCAGCCCCATAGCCCTTCCCCAACATACCCATTAATGAGTGTCGTGATGAAATACCAAATATATGGCGCTTATTGGTGTCATGAACAGGCACAAGTTTTGTGAACTTTTGGTGTTTGTAATCTTGCTGAAGCTTAACGTTGGTCTTGTAATCTTGGTGAAGTTTAACGTTGCTCTTGTAATCTAGGTGAAGTTTAACGTTGGTCTTGTAATCAAGGAGAAGTTTAGTGAAACGTTGGTCTTGTAATCTAGGTGAAGTTTAACGTTGGTCTTGTAATCAAGGAGAAGTTTAGTGAAACGTTGGTCTTGTAATCTAGGAGAAGTTTAACGTTGGTCTTGTAATCTAGGTGAAGTTTAGTGAAACGTTGGTCTTGTAATCTAGGAGAAGTTTAGTGAAACGTTGGTCTTGTAAATCTAGGAGAAGTTTAACGTTGGTCTTGTAATCTAGGTGAAGTTTAGTGAAACGTTGGTCTTGTAATCTAGGTGAAGTTTAACGTTGGTCTTGTAATCAAGGAGAAGTTTAGTGAAACGTTGGTCTTGTAATCAAGGAGAAGTTTAGTGAAACGTTGGTCTTGTAATCAAGGAGAAGTTTAGTGAAACGTTGGTCTTGTAATCAAGGAGAAGTTTAGTGAAACGTTGATCTTGTAATAAGGTGAAGTTTAGTGAAACGTTGGTCTTGTAATCAAGGAGAAGTTTAGTGAAACGTTGGTCTTGTAATCAAGGAGAAGTTTAGTAAAACGTTGGTCTTGTAATCAAGGAGAAGTTTATTGAAACGTTGATCTTGTAATCAAGGAGACGTTTAGTGAAACGTTGGTCTTGTAATCAAGAAGTTTATTGAAACGTTGATCTTGTAATCAAGGAGAA
>JAVIAB010000024.1:23844008-23846802 GCA_032433765.1 Megaustenia siamemsis | reverse complement strand
AGAGAAAACTACACAAGCGAGGAAAGGACAGAGATAAGCGAGAGAGAGGGAGAAAAAAAAATACACAAGTGAGGAAAGGACAGAGATGAGCGAGAGATAGAGAGAAATAAAGAGAGAGAAAAACTACACAAGTGAGGAAAGGACAGAGATAAGCGAGAGAGAGAGAGAGAACGAAAGTGAGAGAAAAACTACACAAGTGAGAAAAGGACAGAGATGACCGAGAGAGAGAGAGAAAGAAAGTGAGAGAAAACTACACACGTGAGGAAAGGACAGAGATGAGTGAGAGAGAGGGAGAGGGAAGACACAAAAACTACACATGTGAGGAAAGGACAGAGATGAGTGAGAGAGAGGGAGAGGGAGAGAAAAACTACACATGTGAGGAAAGGACAGAGATGAGCGAGAGAGAGAGAGGGAGAGGAGAGACAAAACTACACATGTGAGGAAAGGACAGAGATGAGCGAGAGAGAGGGAGAGGGAGAGACAAAACTACACATGTGAGGAAAGGACAGAGATGAGCGAGAGAGAGAGGGAGAGGGAGAAACAAAACTACACCACTGAGGAAAGGACAGAGAGAGCGAGAGAGAGGGAGAAACAAAACTACACACGTGAGGAAAGGACAGAGATGATGAGAGAGAGGGAGAGGAGAGAAACAAAACTACACATGTGAGGAAAGGACAGAGATGAGTGAGAGAGAGGGAGAGGGAGAAACAAAACTACACATGTGAGGAAAGGACAGAGTGAGAGAGAGAGAGGAGAGAGGGAGAGACAAAACTACACATGTGAGGAAAGGACAGAGATGAGTGAGAGAGAGGAGAGGAGAGAAACAAAACTACACATGGAGGAAAGGACAGAGATGAGTGAGAGAGAGGGAGAGGGAGAAACAAAACTACACAGTGAGGAAAGGACAGAGATGAGTGAGAGAGAGGGAGAAACAAAACTACACATGTGAGGAAAGGACAGAGATGAGCGAGAGAGAGGGAGAGGGAGAAACAAAACTACACATGTGAGAAAGGACAGAGATGAGTGAGAGAGAGGGAGAGGGAGAAACAAAACTACACATGTGAGGAAAGGACAGAGATGAGTGAGAGAGAGGGAGAAAACAAAGTTACACATGTGAGGAAAGGACAGAGATGAGCGAGAGAGAGGGAGAGGGAGAGACAAAACTACACATGTGAGGAAAGGACAGAGATGAGTGAGAGAGAGGGAGAGAAACAAAACTACACATGTGAGGAAAGGACAGAGATGAGCGAGAGAGAGGGAGAGGGAGAGACAAAACTACACATGTGAGGAAAGGACAGAGAGAGCGAGAGAGAGGAGAGGGAGAAACAAAACTACACATGTGAGGAAAGGACAGAGATGAGCGAGAGAGAGAGAGAGAGAGAGAAACAAAACTACACATGTGAGGAAAGGACAGAGTTGAGTGAGAGAGAGGGATAGGAGAGACAAAACTACACATGTGAGGAAAGGACAGAGTTGAGTGAGAGAGAGAGAGAGGGAGAGGGAGAAACCAAACTACACACGTGAGGAAAGGACAGAGATGAGTGAGAGAGAGGGAGAGGGAGAGACAAAACTACACAGTGAGGAAAGGACAGAGTTGAGCGAGAGAGAGGGAGAGGGAGAGACAAAACTACACATGTGAGGAAAGGACAGAGATGAGAGAGAGAGAGGGAGAGGAGAGACAAAACTACACACGTGAGGAAAGGACGAGATGAGTGAGAGAGAGGGAGAGGGAAAACAAAAACTACACACGTGAGGAAAGGACAGAGATGAGTGAGAGAGAGAGGGGAGGGAGAAACAAAACTACACATGTGAGGAAAGGACAGAGTTGAGTGAGAGAGAGGGAGAGGGAGAGAAACAAAACTACACATGTGAGGAAAGGACAGAGTTGAGTGAGAGAGAGGGAGAGGGAGAGACAAAACTACACATGTGAAGAAAGGACAGAGATGAGAGAGAGAGAGGGAGAGGAGAGACAAAACTACACACTGAGGAAAGGACAGAGATGAGTGAGAGAGAGGAGAGAGGGAGAGACAAAACTACACATGTGAGGAAAGGACAGAGATGAGTGAGAGAGAGGAGAGGGAGAGAAACAAAACTACACATGTGAGGAAAGGACAGAGATGAGCGAGAGAGAGGGAGAGGGAGAAACAAAACTACACATGTGAGGAAAGGACAGAGATGAGTGAGAGAAGAGGGAAAGGGAGAAACAAAACTACACATGTGAGGAAAGGACAGAGATGAGCGAGAGAGAGGGAGAGGGAGAAACAAAACTACACATGTGAGGAAAGGACACAGAGATGAGTGAGAGAGAGGGAGAAACAAAAATACACATGTGAGGAAAGGACAGAGATGAGCGAGAGAGAGGGAGAGGGAGAAACAAAACTACACATGTGAGGAAAGGACAGAGATGAGTGAGAGAGAGGGAGAAACAAAACTACACATGTGAGGAAAGGACAGAGATGAGTGAGAGAGAGGGAGAGGAGAACAAAACTACACATGTGAGGAAAGGACAGAGATGAGCGAGAGAGAGGAGAGGGAGAGACAAAACTACACATGTGAGGAAAGGACAGAGATAAGTGAGAGAGAGAGAGAGAGGAGAGAGAGAGAGAGAGAGAGAAAGAGGGAGAAACAAAACTACACATGTGAGGAAAGGACAGAGATGAGGAAAGAGAGAGAGAGAGAGAGAGAGAGAGAGGGAGAAACAAAACTACACATGTGAGGAAAGGACAGAGATGAGCGAGAGAGAGGGAGAGGGGAGACAAAACTACACATGTGAGGAAAGGACAGAGATGAGCGA
>JAVIAB010000024.1:23834008-23836508 GCA_032433765.1 Megaustenia siamemsis | reverse complement strand
GAGGGAGAGGGAGAGACAAAACTACACATGTGAGGAAAGGACAGAGATGAGCGAGAGAGAGAGGAGAGGGAGAAACAAAAACTACACACGTGAGGAAAGGACAGAGATGAGCGAGAGAGAGGGAGGAGAAACAAAAACTACACATCGTGAGGAAAGGACAGAGATGAGTGAGAGAGAGGGAGAGGGAGAAACAAAACTACACATGTGAGGAAAGGACAGAGATGAGTGAGAGAGAGGGAGAGGGAGAAACAAAATACACATGTGAGGAAAGGACAGAGTTGAGCGAGAGAGAGGGAGAGGGAGAGACAAAACTACACATGTGAGGAAAGGACAGAGATGAGTGAGAGAGAGGGAGAGGGAGAGAAACAAAACTACACATGTGAGGAAAGGACAGAGATGAGTGAGAGAGAGGGAGAGGGAGAAACAAAACTACACATGTGAGGAAAGGACAGAGATGAGTGAGAGAGAGGGAGAAACAAAACTACACATGTGAGGAAAGGACAGAGATGAGCGAGAGAGAGGGAGAGGGAGAAACAAAACTACACATGTGAGGAAAGGACAGAGATGAGTGAGAGAGAGGGAGAGGGAGAAACAAAACTACACATGTGAGGAAAGGACAGAGATGAGTGAGAGAGAGGGAGAAACAAAGTTACACATGTGAGGAAAGGACAGAGATGAGCGAGAGAGAGGGAGAGGGAGAGACAAAACTACACATGTGAGGAAAGGACAGAGATAAGTGAGAGAGAGGGAGAAACAAAACTACACATGTGAGGAAAGGACAGAGATGAGCGAGAGAGAGGGAGAGGGAGAGACAAAACTACACATGTGAGGAAAGGACAGAGATGAGCGAGAGAGAGGGAGAGGGAGAAACAAAACTACACATGTGAGGAAAGGACAGAGATGAGCGAGAGAGAGGGAGAGGGAGAAACAAAACTACACATGTGAGGAAAGGACAGAGTTGAGTGAGAGAGAGGGAGAGGAGAGACAAAACTACACATGTGAGGAAAGGACAGAGTTGAGTGAGAGAGAGGGAGAGGGAGAAACAAAACTACACACGTGAGGAAAGGACAGAGATGAGTGAGAGAGAGGGAGCGGGAGAGACAAAACTACACATGTGAGGAAAGGACAGAGTTGAGCGAGAGAGAGGGAGAGGGAGAGACAAAACTACACATGTGAGGAAAGGACAGAGATGAGCGAGAGAGAGGGAGAGGGAGAGACAAAACTACACATGTGAGGAAAGGACAGAGTTGAGCGAGAGAGAGGGAGAGGGAGAGACAAAACTACACATGTGAGGAAAGGACAGAGATGAGCGAGAGAGAGGGAGAGGGAGAAACAAAACTACACATGTGAGGAAAGGACATAGTTGAGCGAGAGAGAGGGAGAGGGAGAGACAAAACTACACATGTGAGGAAAGGACATAGTTGAGCGAGAGAGAGGGAGAGGGAGAGACAAAACTACACATGTGAGGAAAGGACAGAGTTGAGCGAGAGAGAGGAGAGGGAGAGACAAAACTACACATGTGAGGAAAGGACAGAGTTGAGCGAGAGAGAGGGAGAGGGAGAGACAAAACTACACACGTGAGGAAAGGACAGAGATGAGTGAGAGAGAGGGAGAGGGAGAAACAAAACTACACACGTGAGGAAAGGACAGAGATGAGTGAGAGAGAGGGAGAGGGAGAAACAAAACTACACATGTGAGGAAAGGACAGAGTTGAGTGAGAGAGAGGGAGAGGGAGAAACAAAACTACACATGTGAGGAAAGGACAGAGTTGAGTGAGAGAGAGGGAGAGGGAGAGACAAAACTACACATGTGAAGAAAGGACAGAGATGAGTGAGAGAGAGGGAGAGGGAGAGACAAAACTACACATGTGAGGAAAGGACAGAGATGAGTGAGAGAGAGGGAGAGGGAGAGACAAAACTACACATGTGAGGAAAGGACAGAGATGAGTGAGAGAGAGGGAGAGGGAGAAACAAAACTACACATGTGAGGAAAGGACAGAGATGAGCGAGAGAGAGGGAGAGGGAGAAACAAAACTACACATGTGAGGAAAGGACAGAGATGAGTGAGAGAGAGGGAGAGGGAGAAACAAAACTACACATGTGAGGAAAGGACAGAGATGAGCGAGAGAGAGGGAGAGGGAGAAACAAAACTACACATGTGAGGAAAGGACAGAGATGAGTGAGAGAGAGGGAGAAACAAAACTACACATGTGAGGAAAGGACAGAGATGAGCGAGAGAGAGGGAGAGGGAGAAACAAACCTACACATGTGAGGAAAGGACAGAGATGAGTGAGAGAGAGGGAGAAACAAAACTACACATGTGAGGAAAGGACAGAGATGAGTGAGAGAGAGGGAGGGGGAGAAACAAAACTACACATGTGAGGAAAGGACAGAGTTGAGCGAGAGAGAGGGAGAGGGAGAGACAAAACTACACATGTGAGGAAAGGACAGAGATGAGTGAGAGAGAGAGAGAGAGAAAGAGGGAGAAACAAAACTACACA